>QANT01000323.1:1706-35011 GCA_003254885.1 Purshia tridentata
AAAAAAAAAAAAAAAAGAGGTGCAAATTTCCCCCAACATAAATTTTTGGACTTTATTTGCCAAGACAGACACAAACCACCTTCAAACACACAGCCGTCACTCACTGAGACATACACTCACGCCCAAACCCATTCACTCATACTCAGCCCGCAAACTCCTCTCTCGTTCTCATTCTCACGTACTCAGACATTGCCATTACTGATCTCATTGAGATAGTCTCACATCGGAGGTGGTTTGCACGTTTGGTTCTCTTTCTCGATCTCTCATTTATCTCTGATTTTCAAGAGCGTCGGTGGTTCCGCTCTTGGGTTCTCCTTCTTAATCTCTCGTTCTCCCTCTCATTGGTAAGTCTTCATTGTCCTCCACTATTTCATCCTCATGGGTTCAATGAAGTTAGGGTTTTCTGTTCTTGAGGTTTTTATTCAAATTAGGAACTTTTAAGGTTCTTTGGTTTCTTGAAATTAGGGGTTCTCTCTCTCTCTCTCTCTCTCTTTTTGTCTCTCGCTATCTGCCTCTCTGTCTCTCCCCCTCTTGCATTTTACCAATTCTCATTGAAGGTGGGTTGTTCTTGGGGCTGATTGGGGCTAATGTCTCTTGGGGTTGAAATGAAAGGGTAACTTTTGGATTTTTCTGTAGGTTATTAAGGCAAAATGTCTTATTTTTCCTTTGGTTTTGATGAGTGTATTTATTTTTAACATACTACGGTTATGTGCAACATGAAAAATACTGCACATATTTCTTTTCAATTAATTAACATAAACATAAATTGCAAGCTTTGTGGATCTCTTTCTTTTCAATGTGTGCTTCAAGCTAATGTCTTGAAACTAATTTAAATATTTGAGTGGTTCCGTTGCCTATGTTAAATGAGTAAATTAAAGACTGGCCTTTCAGTAAATGTTTATATTTATCTTTACAAGATAATTTAGGTGGGATTAGAAGACAGAACCTGCCAAAGTCATATAGGAATTGCTAGCTAGGTATATGTCTCTCAATTCTTTACCTTGATCAATTCATGCTTGCCATGATATATAGAATATGTTTGTGATTTGGTGCTGTAGGTGTTTCTCTATATTTGATTACTTGATTGTTCAATTTCATATTTAATCCACTGCTTAATCAACTTCGTAAATTAAAACTGGAATAGAATTTTAAAAAGCCTATTGACCCCCCTCTATGCTTATTTTGTGCGATCTGTGCAGTCACAAGACCTCAAACATAGATAAAACTAGGAATTAGGTACAACCTAGCAATCCCAAATTTTTTAAGGTCCTAACATAGTCTAAAAGCTACAAAACAATGACTCGATCAAACCCTAGAGTCCTTTCTTAGATTTACTGACCTCACACCACTTATAGAGCTTTCCTAATTAGCAAGGATTGCACAAAGACTTGTTATTGAGAAAGCCATGTCATTGCATAGCATTGACTAATGAAGTCATGTCATTGAGAAAGCCTTATGATGAACCAACCATTGTCCATAAAGTTTTTAGGTCCTTGCTAGAGGTTTTAGTCTAAAAACATGCAATCTAGGAAGTCCAAAACACAAATGAACTTAAGATTGAAAAATTAGTTGGAAAACTCAGATGCAAAGGACAACAAATGAACCAAAACATTGCTTTACAAAATGTGAAAAATGTTACAAAGACTAAACTTGAGAAATCATCAAAATCTGATGATGAATTAGCCTTGTTTGGTAATAATTTTCAAGAGAATTCTTAGAAACAAAGGAAGAAAACTAGGATGAATGGTGGCTCATGTAAAGGATTCAATTTGAAGTATCAGAATGAGAAACCTTTTGAAAGAAGATAAGAAATGAAATCGGGTTACAGAGAGGATAGATCATCCACGAAAGAAATCAAGTGTTATATTTGTGGGAGTGTTGGTCATAAGGCTGCTGAGCATGCAAATAACAAAATGCAAAAATTTTCTGGCAAGAACAAAGCCATGAAAATACTTGGAGTGACAGTGAAAGTGGTCAATCTCAGGATAGTGAGTCTTTATCAATAATGAAGAAGAGGAAGTTGCTTTTGTTGCATCAATAAAAAAGATTGATCAAATTAATGAAGACTCAGACCTAGATTCTATTCCAGATGATGAGTCTTACATTGCACTGTGTGAAGAATATGACTTACTTTTCATTGAATCTCTCAGCATAAAGGAAGAAAAAATTAAAATGGATAACACTGTCAAATGTCTTCAAAATAAGAACATGACTCTCAAGGAAAAAAAACTTGATTTGAGTGAAATAATCGAGTCTTTAGAGAGTGAATTAGAGTCATTGGTTGTCTTGAAAACAACTTTGAAAGTCAAGTCAAAGTACTCAAGGGAGCAACATTATGAAAACTACAAATCAAATACTTCAAAATGAAGTGGATGCTGCAAATGAGAACATTGTTAAGCTAACTATTGGTGCTGAAAACATCATGGTGACAAAACTAGTTAAATTTAGGCTTTAGTGAAAGTGGTCTAAGTGTGTCTAACACAATGACTAACTTTGTCAAATAAATTTATGTTCAAGAAGATAAGAAAGGTCTTAAATTAATTAAAACTAGTCAAAATGTATCTCACACCAAGACTAGCTTTGTCAAGGCATGTGTCAAACCTAAAGTCAAACTCATTTCACATAGAAAACCTAGGTTCATCCCTGTGTGTCATCACTATAGTGCTACGGGTCACATTAGGCCAAATTGTAACCTACTTAGAAGGAAGAAAAATTCTCAGGTTGAGAAAGACATCTCTCTTCAAGATCAAGTAGATCACTTACTCAAATAGGTAGCCAAAAATGCAAAGTTTGTTGCCTCAATACCCAAAGAAAAATCAAGTTCAAAACAAAAATGGTTTTAAAAAAACACCACCACATTTCTTGTAGCCTTAACTGCACTTTCAGCTACAAAAAGAAATGCTTGGTACCTAAACAATGGATGTTCTAAACATATGACTGGAGGCAAGTATTCACTTCACTAGCTCCTTATGATGGTGGTAATGTCACTTTTGAGGGTGGTGAGAAGTCCTACGTGAGTGGTAGAAGAATGATCCATAAACCTGGCTTAGTTGATTTGTCCACTATGAGGTTTGTTGTGGGTTTGAAATCCAATTTGCTTTGCATGTTAAAGAGTGGTTGTAGGAGAGTTGATGCTAAAGGAAAAGAGATCTTGAGAGTACTAAGGTTTAGAGAGGATTGTTATGTCATAAATGGTAGTGGGAGTTCAGTTAAGAAACAAGCAATAGAGCCATTGATGATACAAGCTTACTGTGACATCAAAGACTTGGACACATCAATGTTCATGATTTTTACAATTTGTCAAAGAATGTTG
The DNA here is from genome assembly GCA_003254885.1 of Purshia tridentata. Lineage (NCBI taxonomy): Eukaryota > Viridiplantae > Streptophyta > Magnoliopsida > Rosales > Rosaceae > Purshia > Purshia tridentata. The sequence continues at coordinate 5,020 of QANT01000323.1, forward strand.
TTGTTATAGGTCTGCCCAAGTTAGAAAATGAGAAACCCCTGTGTGTGGTCCCTGTTAATTATAGAAGCAAACCAAAGAGCCTCACAAAAGAATCAAGACACAGACACTTGCAGGCACACTTTTAGAAAAACATTAATATATATCAGTCAATAACTGATGTCTATAGGGGTTTACAACTGATAAGGACAGTCGTGATAACTAATGTACCTGTTTTAGGTATCAATTTCTAACTAATGTGTATAATAGTAATCGATATCTTATTTTTTGAAAGTCTGATATCATAGACCTATAATAGATATCGCATTTTGAAATTTCTGATAACTAAGAGACCATATTCTGATATGTAAGATACTTAAGACATCAATTATTTTTAAGGAACCGATATAAAACGTTGATCAGATATCGTCGTTTTTTTGTTATTGAGATGTCTATATATGCATAAATATCAAATTTAATAAACTTAGATATAAGTGTTTAACTAATATTGAAAATATTTTTTAATTAAAAAAATTGATATTAAATGTAAAGATATTAGTATTTCCGGCCAAATTTTTGATATAAAAGATTTTCAAATTTGTAAGCCTAAAATTTGTGCAATTTAAATGCTTCCATTCTCATAAATTTCAATATCCAATTTCAAAAGTATTTAAAGTTTACAAAATTGAATTACAAATCCCTCTAAAAGTAAGGATAACCCTTATCCATAAATAACCTCATTCTAGCACTGTGTAACCTAGCTACGATCTTCACAAAAATCTGCATAAGCTAGCACTATTCTAAACACTAGCAACATGTACAAAATATAATGCATGGCAATGCACACTAGTTCTGGCATGTACAATAGCACCCTTCAGCATATCCGCAAAATGTCAGCACTACCTTCACTAGCAAAGAAAAGGCACATGTCACATTTTATTTACTCAAGAGGCAATACTGAAAAACAAAGAAAATAAATCAAATCAGTTACTGCATAAGTATGAACATCAAGCAATGCAGAGAAGATTACAATTTACATGTGTATAAGAAATTATTACTTGGCACCATCCAAAATAGAAAACATTTTTCCAGAGTGCAGACAATGCCCAATGACCAATGTACATATTTCAACAATAGGAAAGACCAAAATATCATATAATTAAAATGATAATACCCTTAAGTACACCCAGACCTAAGAGAAGGAAACTAAGTTTATAAATTAGACTTAGAAAAACTTTTTAGAATCATAAATAAGACTTACAGTATACCAATGGCCTAAAGAAAAATAAGACATATGCTAGTATATATAGTTTAAAAATTAAGATGATTTCCAAATTGGTACAAGTATCAGTAAGAAATTACTTTTATGATGTAGAATAATTTGTGGCATCTAATATTAAGGCCCTACTGAATTTGGAAACTTATGCAATTTACCTAGCAAAAAAAGCATACGAGGCATGATTACTACAAGTGTGGTACCTTTGTTGGGCCTTCAACTGTACCACGTATATCATATAATTCGAGCTTATCAATCTTGCAACTAGATTCTTCAAGGTGCAATTATGTAAGGGGAGTTCACCAAAAAATAAAAAAGGAGTAGATTTGTCAAACAGAATAGAAAAAAATATAAAAAATCAAACAGTACCCAATATAATGTAGATAAGCAAGGGAATATTAACTCATTCACCTACAAACCCTTTTAAACCCCCCAGAGCACAAAATCATTAAGCACCTGACTACAGCACAAAGTTATGGGGGCTCAAAAGTTCCAGCTACCCTGAACAAACCTTAAAAAGTGTCTACAGAGACCCAAAACTATATTGCAACTACATGTAACAGACAGTTGCTATATAATATGAAACTTAAATTAAATCCAATGTAAGAAAGAGAGCTTGTCCATAATGTGAAGTAAAGAAAATTTCATTTTCAGCTGCAACTCTTACAACAATAAACAATTCTAGAGCTGTTCTCTATAAAACAAAGTTACGGAAAAAAAGAAGTATGACACTAGAATCAAAGTAACCTATCATGATGTTACCAACATTGATGAAGTAGAACTCCACTATGCCTTAGTGAAGCAAACGGGTCCAAGCATTGGCCATAAGTTTTATCTTACTTTGAGCTTCTTTAACCAAGGCAACACCTTTGCCACCTATTGTAGTATATGTTAGCACAGTCGTACATTACCTGAACATATAAGTACATGGACACCCTTTAGTCCTTTACTTGAAATCTGGATTTCAAGAATAAACTTTACCTATGAGTTTAACACCGACAGCTAACATTAGCATTTTTGGATCAAAGAATGAAGGATTTGCATCTTACAGGATTGTTTGCTGCCACCCAACCATCAACAAGGTTGAATTCCCTTTCATTTCCTCCTGAGTCTTTGGTTTTGAAATAATGAGATGGAAGATAAGTTGGAGCTGAAGAAGTACCAATGCAAATATCTAATAGCAATGCATCCACAGAAGCATCCATCTCTGCCTGCAACATAGATATCAATGTTATGGTAGCTTTCATCATATAATATATTTTTCTAATCTTAAAGATAAAAGCCATGCAAAAAAGAAGAAGAAGATAAAAGTATGCATGTGCAACGTATTGAGTATACTACATACCTGAAATACCTGAAAGGTTGAGAAAACAGAAGGTTGTAACAATTTGATGTCAAATGTAGGTATAACAATTCTTGTTACAGTTTCATGCAGTCTTTGAGCTCCAAGTACCTCGTGAAGTAAATTTCTTAAATACTTGCCATCATATTTTGGTCCCGTTAAGGCTTTTATTCTCATAACTGGTCCACTATATATATTGTCACAAACAAAATTGTTAAGTATTAGAGTAAATAAATACATACACATAGAGAGAGCTAGAGATCAAAGTTAATTAGTTGATTAAACCTGGATTGAGGAAATATTTTGGGGCAATGCTTGAGATAAAATGGAACAATCTCTTTGGCCTTGAAAAGGGGTCTCTTTTTTCGGTCAGCTGCTGCCAACATGGCTGTTATTACTCCTGTGCTAGTTCCTGCAATCACATCAAAGTAATCTGCAACTCGGGCTTCTTCTCCATCCAGTTCCTAAACAAAACAAATACAACTTACAACTCGATTATATATACATGATCCCAAAAAGGCAAAAACACATTTTCTGAACTAAATTATTGTAACGGCCCGTAGCTTCCTAAGTAAATTTTTAGAGTGGGCTCGAAGTTGACTTTTGGTTCTAGTAAGATTTTAGTTTTGACTTGGGGTCCATTAGGAAGACCTCGAGCTCACCGGTTTGTCAACACGCGGCATAGGTTGTTTAGAGCCACGGGTAGAAAGTTATGAACATGACAAGAGACCCCAAGGTTGACTTTTTAAATTTCTCGGATCTAGACTTGACTTTGACATGGTTGCGTGGAGCTCGACTCTACAAGTTTATAGACACGTAGTATGCGTTGTTTGGAGATACGATTAGAAAAATACGGAGGTTTAAAGTGAGGGGCAAACTTGTAATTATGATGAAGTAAGTCTAAATTTCCAGAAATTTCTGGAAATTTCCCCTCCCCCTTATTTCTCCCCCACGCACAGAACACCTCCCCAGCCAGTGACTTCCCTCCTCCCTCTCCCCCTGCGCGGGACCACCCAACCCAGCACTCCTCCGGCCGACCCAGCCCCCACCGGCAACTCCCCAACCGCCGGCCAGCCACCACAGTCCTCCCCCTCGCCGGCCATCGCTCCCACGCACAGCAAGAGCTTGAGAAGCCCAGTTGCTCGTGAGTTTCCTCCGTCGATTCCGGCCGTTTCCGGTGATGGTTAGCTCGAGTTTTTGGTGAGTTTTCTCCTCCTTCTATGGGCTTTCTTTTCCCCCTAAATTGGTTGTTCAATTTTGAGTAATTGTGGAAGATTGAATTTTGGGGATTTGAAGCCAATTCGGATTTCTCTTAGGATTTCAAGTTTTGGATTAAATGGTGAGGCATATTGGACGAATTACACCTCTAGGAACCTCTAATTTCGGTTTAGTATGGAAATTCTTAAGAATTTGGAAGTTGGAAATTTGGGGGCTCATGCTCAATTCGGGTTTGGCTTGGGTTTTCAAAATTAATACAAATTATGAGGTGTTTTGGGTAAATTCCGTCATTAGGAACATATAATCGAAGATTGGAATGAGAAATTTGGGAAATTTCGAAGAAAATTGAAAGTTTGATAGTTGAGGCTTAGGTCCATTTAGGGATTTCTGGAAATCTAAGGTGTTCATGGAGATTTAATTACAATTGGGAGTTATTTTCACCCTTAGGAACAATTTATTGAGGTTTAGAATAGTTAGATTGAAGAAATTTGGAGAAATGGTGATTTTGGGGTGAAATTGGGCACTTATTGGTTGTCAAAACGACACTCGAACGACCCTCAGTCAAGTAATGTAGTAATGGCGGTTATTTGGGAAATTACTGGATAAAAATGAGCTAGTGGCATTGGATTTTTAGTCGAAAAGGAAATTAAGTTGAGTTATAGTTGAATATAGATTTGTGGAGCGTAATGCCTAGAACGTGCACTTGTGTTTTTACGACCATGAATTGATTAGTATTCTAATGTCTTGTCATTCTCGTGTTAGGCAACACTCCCGAGTCCAGGGACGATCCAGTCGGAGACCAAAGCTAGGCTATCTCTGTGAGTGGACACTTGTTTTAATAAATTGCTTTGTTCACTTTATGAGTAATTTGTCTCTTGATTTTCTTGAGTTAAAGGTTTTTGGCTTGGATTTCAGGTTTAGAAAATAATTTTAGTGAAATGTTTGATTTAAATGTTATGTGTTATTTTAAGTCTAGTTTGAGTTGAGTGCACGAAAAAGGATTTGATTTCGCAATTTAGCATTTATGGTTTTATTTGTGCATAATGGATTTGAATGACTGGTGGTTTGGGTTATTAAAAGATATTTATGAATGTTGGTTATTGATTTTAAAGTTTGGGAAATGTTAAATATTTGTATCTTGGAAAAGAATTTTTGAAGTTTATGATTTCAAACCACCCTATTCAGTATCTCTCCAAATTATCAGATTGTATAGGACTTTGGGACCCATCACGGCACACATGTAGGCTTTGGGCCGTGTGCCGGGATGCCCTGCCCTTTGGGTGTGGCCCTGCGTGCACGTATGGCAGTCTATTGGTCCTGCATGTGTATGACAGACTATGGCTCTGCACATGTACGGCAGGATTATTGGCCCTTCATGTGTATGACAGACTATGGCTCTGCACATGTATGGTGGGATTATTGGCCCTGCATGCGTATGGCAAGTTGTGGGCCCTACTCATATACGGCAAATTTGGTGGGTAACTGTTTGGGTGGAAGTTTTTAGTATTATATCTGTTTCGTAAGAAAGTTTTCAATGGTTATAAACCTTCAGTTCCAATTTGACATTTGTTAGCTTCACTAGCTTTATTGATTTTTCAGAAAATCGCAAAATGAACTTTAAGATATTGATATACATAGAGTTATCAGTGGATTTTATAAAATGCTTTAGAATTGGGGATTTCAAAGAGGGACGTGAGGTCTTTGTGTCAAATTATTTTTGTAGTTTGAGATAATAAATGGATTCTTATAATTTGAGCTAACCACTTGTTATCTTCATCCACTCATTGAGTCATCTCACTAGTTTTACCCTTCCTTGTTGTTTTGAATTTTTCCCACAGGTTGTAGCGGTCTAGCGGTCGAGCCAAAGACGTCAAGGCAATCTAGTTAACGTGTGTAATTTGTAGGCGCATAGCTACCTTTGTAAATCTTATTTCCTTAGTGAATTTTGTAGCGTAGCTCTGATAATCTATTAAATACTTAATTAGTTGGTTTTAAACCTTGGGTGGGAGACCCCTTGTTTGTGGTATAGGCGCTGAATTGAATAGAAGTGTGCTTCACAGGTTTTCTGAAAAAAGGGTTAGTCCAATTTTAGGGGAGGTTCTGTGAATTTTCAGTAGGATTTTACTTGATATTGGATTCCTGCAGGATCATTCTGAGACTCCTGGGTGGAGTTCGGGGTCGGTCCTGTCAATTATTCACACTGTTGCTACAGAATCTGATACTAATTAAGTTTTAACAATATTTTTTTTAATATTGGCTGTCACAAATAGTTGTCTGTGTGAGTGAGAGAGTCTAAATTTGCATACTTGTAGTTTTGATATGGAGAACAACAAAAATAAAGGGATTCGTCCAAGACAAATATATTTTAATCTAATTACCTCACACTCCATAAATTTAAACATACAAGACATAGCAGTTTTATATAATGGTTTCACAGCTAACAATAGTCATACCATATTTATTTTTGCCATGCAAATAAATATATTCTAACCAGATCACCTCATGTATCAAAGGGACTAGGCCAGGTTAAAGGAGGCCTACTTACATAGCAATCACAAGCCAAAACAAATAAATCAACTACTGAAGCAAGAAACACTAACTAACTATAATTGAACTTCTGGAACAATAGTAAAAGCACTTGGGTTCATCGAAATATTTAACAAGCATTCAAATGGTAGTGAGAAGGATTTGTAGTTCTTGTGAGAGTAAGGACGTATACCCCTGTTATGCACAAAGTTTTTCTCATAGAGTAGAACTTCCAAATAGTTCCTCTCATTCTGTCCTTTTCGGATGAGCCATACATAATGCATTCTGAATATGATGAGCACTTCACTACACCAAGTATATATAAAAAGTTGAAATTCTTTCTATCTTTATGAAGTTCATTTTTTATAGGTAAAAGGAAGGGAAAGCCAAACTACTTTAGTCTAGTTATACACAAAAATTAGTTTATATGATCATATACATGGTGATGGTCTTGTAGAAATAGTACTCTCAATTTGCTCTTTATCTGTATAATGACCACACACGTACACCAGACATGACAGAGTATATTTATGCTATTCTTCCAAGTAGTAACAATAAAAACTTATAAGTCATAACTTGAAGACTGTTGGTGGGGTAGTCCCCCTAACCGGCGAGGAAATTGGAGCCTGTTGGGAGACCCCCTACACCAAAGATTGCAGACATTTGGGGTTAGTCAAAATTCGAGGATAAAAGACAAAAGCCATAAGTGGGAAAGAAGCTCACCGAAGCGAGAATGGAGGAAGAAGGCAAATCTTCAGCAAACGCAGGCACTGCAGTCGCCACTGGAGAAACAAAATTCTCGCTGAGAACCAGTTGATCACTTTCTCTTAGCGAAGACTGATAAGGTGCATTAGAAGCCTGAAAAAAATTAAAATTAGCAAACACAGTGGTCATGCAAACAACACTTGAAAGGCAGAGACTTACAGGGTAAAGAGTTGGTGAGAGTTGCGCCAAAGAGTCAACTGGTAACTCAACTTCAGGAACCACGTTCTAGGTGAGAACAAGCACATCTCCCAAAACAGGCTGCATAAAGTAAAGGTTAGCATGTCTCCAGCGAAGCACGAAGTAAAAGCAAACAGAACCAATTTACCTCAACCAACGGTGGCTCATCACCTAAGGTTGTTGCCGGCCCACTATTGATGTTGGCAAAGACGTCTACGAGCTCAGGCACGCCGCTCCCTTTGATCGCAGCACGTTTTTGTTGCGCCATAGCGGAGCTTCAGGGGGTTCCTCCTGTTCGGCGTCAAGCTCATCTAAAATAAAGTACCACGTCAGGCAAAGCTTAAAACTCAATACTTAAGATATATATAAAAAACAAAACAAAACAAAAGAGAATAACTTACCAATAAGCATAGGTTTACGCTCCGTCGAGACTCGGTAGAAGCTTGATCCTTGGTTTGGGATTTTGGTAAGGAAGCAACCATGGCAGTCATCAGACTCTTGCCTTTCCCAGGAGCTACACTCAAAACAATTTCACTTAGAATGATTACCCACAATTATCAGCCAAGGGGTACATAAAGAGCACAGCGAAAGAAAGTAAATTTACCATGGGGAGAAGATCTTTGAGTCTTCAGAGTACAGCTAAATTCAGGAATGTCCTTCAATGACTTGGCCACCATTTCACTGTCTGCAAACTCAAACTTGGCCAAGAAGAGTTTCAGCCAACTCACATAAGACTTGGTCATGGCCACAGAAGGCTAACAAACCATGAGCTTGTTGGAAATAACAAACCAGGTCTGTTTGTGACCTGGCCTTCAGCGAAATTGTAGCTAAAGAATAGCACAGCTTGACTAATTCTGTTAGCTGATTTTTAGTCAGTTTTTTTTAGGACTTTCAGTTTAGAGTTTATCCAAAAAAATAAGATACATGTAAAAATCCCTTTATAAGGGTTATGTACTTTGACTTGTTTTTTAAGAAGAAATTTTTGTGCTTATCTCCTTGCGTGACTTTATCTGCTTGAATCAGTTCTTCTTTGTTTTAAACTAGATTGAAAACCAACATACACTAAAGCTTTGTGAAGTGAATTTGAGAAGCTTTGAGGGTTAGAATTGAATTTGAACTTCAAAAGGGCAAAAGGGAACCTTATTGTGAGAGAGAGTATGGCTAGCTTTTTGTCTTTGAATAATTGGGTTTTGGCTGTGTTCTTTGGCTGAGTTTGAGATGTGAACCAGTAGAGCATGAGCCATGCTTTTGTAGGCCAATAACTAGTTGGAAAGTAATTGAAGTTTGCTTCCAAATGTGAGATGTAACTAATGGTTAGGATGCAAGTTGCATATGCTATGATGAATTTAGATATTTTGATTGATCTTGCATGTGCTGAGTTGACTTCAGTTGCTAGGATTTGCTTACGGTATATATCTTCATCTCAAAATTGGTTGCATGTATGTTACATATGGTATAGTATGTACAACAAAGGGCAAAATTGTACTTTCACATATAATCTTTTATTTTGAAATAAAATGTATAAATATGAAAATTAGCTCAAAAATTGTATACCTACTCTTTAAATTAATATTTATAGGTTCAAACACAAGTTATATGTGTAGAGCAAAATAGAATCCGCATAAAAACATGTTGGCAAATTTGCTCGTAAATTCAATTTTCAGTTTAGATGCATAAAAATGAAATTAGAAGTGTCACATGCATTTTATATTGTTTTGAGGAATTGAAAGACTATTCTCTAATTTGTGGACCCTATAGTATTGTACAGATATTCCTTGGTTTGGGGGTTATTACATTATTACATGAAAGATCGTGATCACTCTTGAAGACCAAGGCATATTCTCTAGGTTTTTTGGCCACTATAAATAGATGGCCTCCATCACAAAAAAGGCACCTTTGACGGCCACCAAAAAATCAAGAGCATCAAGCCTCTCTTATATTTTCGAATTGCATAGGTTCTTACCATGCCTCTTATTGTATTTTCAATTTCTAGGTTTGTTCTTGATAAAATCTTATGGTTTCTCTCAAAAACTTAAGTTTTACGCATATATGTTCTTCAGTTATTCTTCAATTTCAATGTAATTTTGTTCTTTAATTTGCATACTCTCAGTGTAGTTTTGGTTTATTGCTTTTATTTCATTGCTTTTATAAGAGTAGAATTAATTTACATGCACTTTATAGTTCATACTCGTATTGTAAGAGATATAACCGAAGATTGTTTATGTTTGGAATTCATTTTTACTGTTAATTACTATTTGCTAGATTTCAATTTTGCACCCTGTTTGAACCAAAATTTTGCCCTTGGGCCAAATATATTATTGCAATGACTGGAGTGAGTTTGGGTTGAAATCATATGATATATGTCCTTTTGTGGCTTGATTTAATACAAATTTAGGCAGCGATTTCAAGGCCAAGTTCTAGTACTCCGGCTACTACATTAAAATTAGGCCATAGTCCGACGGCCAAGTAAGCCAAGGATTGGGCTTTGAGATAATTTATATTATCTTGATATATTTCAGCCTAAGCCAACTTTTATTTTGGCCAAATTATGTAATGAAGTAATATTTAGGTTAACTACTCTTATGACCATTAACCACATGGGACAGCCATATATATATATAGCAACCCACCTAGTTAATAGCTGTAGCCAAGCTTTATTGTGGCCAAGCAATTCCAATTGAGCAAGTAAGCAACCCATGTAGACAAGGAAGTTTTGACCGTGGTTTTTGGAGATGATCGATTCAAAAGCATCATGGAAGTCAACTCAATGCCCAATAACCCACAGCCAATGGCCTAATTTTGAACTTCCATATTCATTCTCCTTAAATCAAGCCCAAGTCTACTCCAAGCCGACCATGGGAAGAGTTTGAATTTTCTTGGAGACCAAGTCAAGAGGATGAGATCTTATCTCATTAAAGCTTAGAGATTGACTAGGGGATTTTTTTTGAGGACAAGTAATGGCCTGGCCCATTAGTGATGTCTCTGAATCCTATAAATATAAGCTATTAGAGAAGCACAAAAAAAAAAAAGAACAAATCAATCAACAATCAAACCCCCAATCACAAATATCATTTAAGCTTTTTCAAGCTTCTCGTAATTAGGTTTATTGCTTTACTTATTTTTCACATAATCTAGGAGTAGGGTAATTTAGATTATGCACTTTTGTTGGTATATTCACATTAATTTTATTAAATTTTTAGGATTACCTTCGTTTTGATTGCACTTTACTTTATTGCCCCTTTTAATTCTTGTAATTAGCTAGTTTTCAATTTCATTTTTGTTTATTTTACTTTTATTTTCATTAATTTTGCACCCATCATCCATACATCCATAGTCACCCACCAAATGTCTTAGATCCCATCACACCCTCCCAAAAGTCTTGCACCATCAAGGTAGTAAGAACCTTGTGGCTAGATTTGTTCCTTCCTTGGCTCATGGCGTTTGACCAGAAGTCAAATTTATGCGCATATCATCATATTGTACACTCGATCTACGGCTGCGTACTAACGCACACAAGAAGGACATAGTTTTCTTAATAAGCAGCCTGTCGTTGAGATTTGAGCCAAACATTTTTGGCACACCCAGTGGGACCACAATATGTTTAATCAATATGGAGAGCAATATTCTTATGGCTATAATATTAGCCACTATGCTTATAAAGACCATAATGTCTATAACCAAATGACCAAGGGTCAATCCAACCAAATGGCTGATATTAGCTAATATGGCTATAAAGACCATTATAGCTACAACCAAACGGCTAAAGGTCAATACAACCAAACGGCTGATGTTGGCCAATATGGTTATAAAGACCGGTATGGCTGCAACCAAATGGCCGAAGGTTAATACAATTATATTGAATCCCACAGCCAATATAACTCAAGCGGATCAATCTATGGCACTAGAACATGTGGCAATTATAACCATGATGGACATGGCCATGGAATCTCATTTGGCTACAAGGAGCCAACTTATGATTGGAATGACCAATTACATGGCTATAGTAATCAATATGAGCAAAAAGCCAAGGAGCAATACACTCGTGTTGAAACTTGCAGCCTATATGATTCATATGGTCATCAAGAGCCAAACCAAGTTTAGGGTATAGGCTTTTAGGCTTTAGGGTGTAGAATGTGGCTTATAGAGGTTCCATGATAGATTTTAAATTCAAAATTTTGGAACTTAAAAACCTAACATGAAGCCGACAAACTATATGCAAGAACAAGACTTAGGGTTTAGGGTTAGGCTTCGTTTGTTTAGCGGTAATGCTACAATTGGAATAAGAATTGTATTTCATTGCATGACTACCTAGTAAGGTAATGAGTTTTAACTTTCTGTTGCAACATTTGGAACAATTTAGTAATTAAAAACATGGAATGATTTGTAATAGAGTATAGAATAGCAAATTTTTCAATTTTATCCCTTTTTTTTAATTATCAAATTTGAAGATAAAATTATTTTTTAATCTGAACAATTATATTTTATTCAAAGAACATCAATTCTAAGCAAACTATTGATGTTTGCTTTCAACGAATACTTTATAGCTTGTACTTCAAGTTGACTCATGCTTCTCTTTCAACATGGCAAAGGAAAATGAGTGAGAAACCATGGCATGTGATTCATGTGTTTTGGTTTTGATTATTTGATTCTTGGAGAAACCCCTAACCCAGAAGTTCCTCTTCTTCTTTTTTTTTATAAATATTTTTAAGTATATAATGCAAACGAAATACAAAGATAACTCAATTGGCTATTGCCAAAAGTAAAATGATCTTGTGATCCACCTCTGAATTGCTTCGAATACATAAATCAACATCAATGGGTTTTCTCCAAGTCTCAGTAAAATCTGCTAAATTATTTGAACAGTGAAATGCAGAATCCTCTTTAGCAACCAAGGAAATAGAAAGGAGGATGTTAGTACCTAGCTCCAAATTTGACAAGAGTGATATGTTTCATGATGTTGAATTTTTTTTTTCTCAATTTGGGTTGCAGCTATGGTGAGGTAGAGAGAATTGAATATTTTATTTTTTTTACTTCAATCTAGATCTATATGTTTAAGCAATTTGGGTCTATATGTAAAATGAATTGGAATTTTTGTTTTTTGAGATAAATGCACCATTGGTCCATGAACTATTGCTGTTTTCCCAACTTGGTCTACAAATTAATTTTCGTATCTCTTTGATCCACGAATTCAAATTTTCGACTCAACTTGGTCCATTCCGTAATGTTTGTCCCATTTGGCCGTTAAAACCATCACGTGCGTCGCATATGCCCTTTTTTATGGGCAAAATAGTATTTTCCTCACCCATTACATTATTTCCCTCCCTTCCTTCTTGTCCTCCCAACCTTTGGCACCATTTCTGTTGTCCCAGCCCGCCAATAGTTTCTCTCTTCTTTCTCTCTCCTTTATCTCTCTTTCTTCTATTAAACCCACAGTTTAGGATTAGAGAAGAGGTCCCAGACTAGCTAAGCCTCCACCAGAGTTCCCATACTAATGTCATCCAACTCATCACCTTTAGCCCATAATTCCTTTGGTCAAAGTCGGTATTGTCATTACGGAAGGTTTGTGATGATGAGAACTAGTTGGACTGATTTGAATCTGGGAAGAAGATTTGAGTCATGCTTAATACCAAAGGTAATGGGCTTTGTACAAAGTGTTGTTTTTCTTTGTTTTTCCAAGTGTGAATGTGATTGATTGGAATGGGTCTTTCAATTGCAGAGAAATGGAGGGTGTGATTATTGGCATTGGTTGGACCCTCCTATGTGCCCACGCTCTAGGCAGGTGATTTCGGGTTTGCTTCGAAAGATTGAAACATTTTGGGCTTAGGCTATTGGAACATAAATTGACCATTTTGATCAATACCATTCAATAAAGCATATACCAATTACAATTCACTTGCATATACCATAAATGAGCTAGAAAAAAGAAGCCAATTACCATAAAGCATATAACCCTGTCATTTTTCAATCTCACTTACATTAAAAAAAGCAAATTTTCCATGCATACCAATTACAACGAAAGCATTCAAAAAACTTTAGTGCCTAACCATTCCAATTACAGTCCTTCCATTCAAAAAGACAAATTGCCTAACCATAGCAATTATAACAAATGCATTTAAAAAACCTGTCCAGTGCAACCATATAACCTTAATGAGGCCTGCACATAGTGATCACCAATTACTAATTACAATCTTTCCATTAACCTGTGATCACCAAATTTCACACAAAATAAATGTCCAGTGCAACCATATTACCCACAACCATCAAAATAAAATTACAAACTGATGAGGCCTGCACAATAATGATCTACACCAAAATGAGCCACTGTTTTCTTCAACATATCATCTACTTGGCTCCAAAAATCCAATTTGCAATATTCAGTTCAATTCTTGCTGTTCCAGGACTTACCCCTTTTGGTAGGGAATTTATACCTTCTTGTCCCACTTGATGAAGCCTGAGATTCATCGATCTTTCTTTTACTGCTACTTGGTCTCTCTACAGGAAGTTGATCACCACTCCCTCGATCTTTGCCCCTCCCTCTCACTGAAGCTGCACCCCCACTTCTACCTCTAGATATGGATCTCCCTATCCCTCTCCCTCTTGTATTCTGCATAACAATATCATAAAGTTTGGAGCTATACAGTAAAAATAAAAAACTAAAACTAACACCCAAAAACCAAAATATCTTAATGTTATAAAATTTGTTATTCTGCAGAGTAACAAACACCAAATTTTTACCATTTATGCATTTTGAGGTTGAACTTGGGCATTTTGAGGTTGATTTTGGGTCTGTTCCTAAGCTTGGGCTTGCTGAGGCTGAGATTGGTCCTACTGCTGAGATTGAGCCTGCTGACAAGCAAACCAAACCAAAATATCATTTTCTAAACCTCTTAGCATGAATCGAATATCAAATTCCATGAAACTGGTCAACATTTTGCCTTTCCACATGCCTTGATGTTGTGACCCTCTTTGCCACACTTACTGCACATTATTTTCACCCAAAGCCTTCTTAGTCTGAGGGATAGAGGTGGTGCCAAGGGGTTTGCATTTATATTTTCTAGAATTGGGTAGGTGGCAGGGACTTCACGTGCACTTTTTGTTCTCATTTTCTTTGGCCTCCCTGGCTGTTTCTGGACTGGAGGAGGCTCCAGTGCACCCTTTTTTGATCTTGGCCAAAATTCCATGCTAGGCATTGGCTTTATCATGGGATCATAAGCTTTAAGGTAAGCTTCTTCTTTTTTGTAACAGGAATCCACATAATCCATTGGGTTGAGTTCTCTGTCCCACATGCAAGCAAGGCATGGCTACAGGGAATCCCACTCAAATCCCATCGTCTACATGTGCAAGTCCAAAGTCTAATATCAACAACCAATGATGCACCCGAGGAAGTCTTCACCTGAAAAAGGTTTTCTCCTGCAATTGATATGGCGCACAGTCTTGCTTCTACCTTGTTCCTTTTTAGTATATACACAATCCTTGGACCAATCTCATGTTTCCAATTTCTACAAGCAGCTCTTCTATTTGTTATCCTTAACATAAGCCACATTGTGATACATCAAACATGGTTATGATAGGCTTGTCCCTAGAATCAAGAATGGCACCGTTGAAACTCTCACAAAGGTTGTTTAACAGTAGATCACACTTTGTATGAGTACCAAGGTGTGATCTACTCCAATTTTTGCACGTTTGTCCAAAAACCAGTCCCATGCCTTGTCATTTAAGGCTCTCATCTTCTCCATTTGTGCTTTCTACCATGGCACACATGATGCTCTTGCAGCAGCCCATATGATGTTCTTGAGTGCAAGCCCAGGATATTGCAATTTGAAGTTGTTATGCAAGTGTCTAACACATATCCTATGCTCAGTTATGGGTATTAGTGTCTGAATTGTTGGTACAAGGCCCTTCTGCTTGTCACTAAGGATCACCCAGTGTCTAGGGTTGTCAATCTTTAGGTCTTCTATTAAAAGTTCCAAAAACCACATCCAAGAGTTTTTGTTCTCAATTTCTACCATTGCATAGGCAATAGGATATAACCCATTGTTTGGATTCACTCCAACTGCAGTCAAGATTTGACCTAGATAAGGGCCCTTGATGTGACAACCATCAACCCCAAAAACTGGTATACAACCATTTAAAAACCCACTTCTGTAAGCCTCTAAGCAAACATACATTCTTTGGAATACCCTCACCCTCTTCCTTGAAACCTCTTTGGACTTTAAGATGAGTGTTGAACTTGGGTTGGTCCTCAATAACTCATCTGCATAGCAGTTGAGTCTTTCATACTGCTTTTTGAAGAACCCTTCATTAGCTTTAGTAGCCTTCCTTTTAGCTCTATAGACCTTCATCCTAGACACATTAACACCAAAATCTTTCTTCACTTGGTTCTGAAATTTGGGTAAAAACCAATCTGGGTCATCTCTCAATCTCTCACCATACTTAGCAGCCACCCAATTGTAGTCAGCATGCTTGAGATTTGCATTTGAGATACACTCATGCTCTAATTGAAGTTTCTTAATAAGCCATGTATCAGCTCCTCCCTGCAGGGGGTTGCACCTAACTTCAAAAGGACATCCAGGACTTCCAATACATATGGCATTCACTCTGATGGCATCATTCTTAACAAACTTCAATTTTCTGCCATTAAGAATCCCCCACTCCTTTATAAAGGTAATACAATCAGCCTTACTAGGGAATTGCTCTCCAATCTCCAAAATAGGATTTTTCAAATCTATTTCTTTGTTGAATATTCTGAACTTTGGGAGTTTTCTTCTCAGCTTCTTTCCTACTTCATCACCATCAGATGACTCACTTAGGCTTTCTAGATGATAGGATTCATTATTGTCATCTGAAACATCCCCTGCATTATTTGTTGCATTCACAAGATCTATCTCCGGCTCAATATTAGCAGCAAAAACTTCATCATCATTATCAGAGAACCCATATTCACTATCATTAAAGTCCCCATCTTCAGGGTCTACCTCATCACCATCATCTTGCTCTTCATCACCTTCCACACCATCAATTTGCTCTTCATCATCCTTGACACAATCATCTTGCTCTTTATCTACCTCATCACCATCATCTTGTTGATCTTCAACCTCTACATCATCATCTTGCTCAACTCCATTAGTTGACCTGGAACCATTAACTTCTAGTGGTGCACTAGTACCATGCTCATCAATAGCTTGGCTCTTTCCACATGTATTATCAGCCACAGAGACTTGGCTCAATAGGTTGAGAGCAACCACATCATCAATTTCCAAATCACACTCTAGCCCATGTAAACATGGCCACACAAGTGAAGATTGGCTCTCAATCTCATTCCTAGGTGGAGTGACTAATTTTCTATGTGCTTCATCAAATAGACCTTCATTCTCCACAATTTGTGGTTCATTGCTTGCTGGTCCCTCATTTCTTATTGTAATTGGGCCTATGTACCACACAATAGCCACATTACTTGCTAGTCTCTCATTCACCATTCTAAGCATCACATTATCATGATTAATATGGACTACCCCTTTTGGCCCATCCATGTTATGAACCTTGTAGTAAATGCTCATCTTAGTAGGCTCAATTCTTTTCCTATTTACATCATATCCCAACTCTTCACCAATCTTCATCAAATCTAGCAGTGATATGAGATCAACATTTAGGTATTCTAGGTAGCACACACTCCTCCCTTACAAACCCCATCAACAATGACATCCCCATGGTGAATCTTGAGTGTAAGTCCATCAGGATCACTTGCAAGCATTACCAACAAACACATGTTGTAAGTTTCTTATTTTACCAATAAACAACATATCAAATTGACCAAATGCATATAGCAAATACAGTGGCTACACCTACTGTTTTGGACACCTGTAGGTTGTAACAAGGATTGTGATAGCCTTCAATATTCAACTAAGACTACCTTCCGTAAACCCATATGTTCAGAACCCACATAAAAGAACAACATGCTCACAGTCAAGATTCCCCTTGATAGCAACCAAACATAAAGGACCACAAAACAGTAATAGGCCTAAAGTGCATGTGCACTGACAATTCCGAATAAACAATGCCAAAACCATGTATAACAAAATACCTTTCCACAAAAAATCCCCCTTTTCACAACAAATCTCCCTTTCAACCAAATATTCTCAGCATCCAAACAAACAAAACCCATAAAAAAATGCCCATTGCAAATTACCTAATTCAAGAAGCAAAAATAACAAATACCTAAAATGTGACACTTACTGTATGTTGGAGTCTCCCCTCCCACTCGAAATTCCATCGCCATTTACAGAAAATTTAGTCGATCTGAATCAACCCAACAACCCTTCAAATGAAATTTGGAGATTTAGTGAAGTTTTCAACCAAAAGCCCTTCAAATGCTTCTCTGTTCAAATAAAATGGTTTTCAAAAGAAATTCTCAGATTGCTAAGGGAAATAATGTAATGGATGAGGAAAATACTATTTTGCCCATAGAAAAGGGCATATGCGACTCACGTGATGGGTTTTAACGGCCAAAAGGGCCAAACGTTACGGAATGGACCAAGTTAGGCCGAAAATTTGAATTCATGGACCAAAGTGATACGAAAATTAATTTGTGGACCAAGTTGGGAAAACAGCAATAGTTCGTGGACCAATGGTGCATTTATCTCTTCTTTTTTTCTTTAATCTAGAAGTTTGTTCAATATGCTAATCAGGAGGAGGGAGAGAAACTTGATGTGGTGTTTGTGGTAGATATGCTATGGCATAAAGATGGGGACGAAGGATGTGAGGTGTTAATCTTTTAATTTTTAAAAGTTAAATAATAAAAGGATATTTGTTATAATTTTACATTTCGTAGATAGGTGCAATAGAAATACCACCCACTACTTGGTATTTCTATTCCACCTATTTGATGGAATTGATTACAGTCAATTATGGTCAAGTTCCTAGTCTTGTTTACATTACAGGCATGCCAAACATCTTGTTTTGATGGAATGGAAAATTAATTCACATTCCTGTTCTTGTTTACGGCCAAACAAACTAGCCTTAGGGTTTTAGGTTTAGGGTATATGATAATAGTATGATAATATAATAACTATTAAGATAAATTAGGATTTAAATCTCATTAATTTTAGAATAATATTGTAATTTTAAAATTAAAAATGTTTGAACAATATTTTAGACCTCAGTTAATATTTTTATACTATTATAATTTTTGTAAAAAATAATTTATAAAATGAACTAAACTAGGAATCATGCTTAAATAAACAAACAAAATATAAAAAATAACTAAAAAACCCAGCCAAGTACCCAACCCTCCTTCCTCCCTTCCTCCCTTCCTCCCTTCCTCCTACTCGCGCACTCATCCCGTCGATTGGGCGATTCATTCTTTCCCACACAACAACATTGGAAAGCACCCTCTAGTTGCTTACTCTAAAGCCCTAAAGACTGCTTTTATGTTCTTATGTTTTTAACCAATCTTCCATTTTGGAATTCTATTTTTACCAAATACATTATTATCTTTACTATTATAATGGTAAGAGAGGAATTTGGTGATACAAATTTCACCGAATTATAGCTTGTCCAAAATATTTTTTATTCAAAAATACATTCATACTAAAATAACTTAATAAATGAGAGTATACTTATAAGTGATAATTATCCAAAGACCCACTTTGGGCTTTTTAATGCCTATTAAATCCAATTTTTTAATTGAGTTTCCAATCAGTCCACTTATATTTTTGCCAGCCTATTTATTTTTTTTATCCAGCCCACTTCTATTTGTCTCCATTTGTCTCCGTCTCTCTTTAACTCCCTTTCTCATTCCCCTCATTTCTCTGTTTCTGTCTCTCTGTCTCTCTCTGTCTCTCTCTCTCTCTCTCTTTCTCTCTCTCTCTCTCTCTCTCTCTCTCTCTCTCTCTCTCTCTNCTCTCTCTCTCTCTCTCTCTCTCTCTCTCTCTCTCTCTCTCTCTCTCTCTCTCTCCGTTGTTTCAAATGCCAATCCCAGATCTAGTTTTGGATGAACCGAAAAGTGTGGATACCCCATTCTTAAATTAGGCATCTGCACTCTTAGTTTCAGACTCAATCCAAGTCCAAATGGTTGGTGTTGTAGCTGGTGGTGCAAATCGGCAGATCTGAAAGGTATGGGCTAGTAGAATTAGATCTAAAAGGTATGTGAAGAAGTACTTGACGTACATAGTTAGAACTCTAAATTCACGAGTAAAATTTTGATATTAGTCAGAAATGCAGCTAGTAATTAATTATTCTCCTTTTGATACTTTTAGATCTGCAGTACAACGCCTTCAATTTTGCTTTTCTTCATGTTCGAGAACTATCATTACTGAAATGGCATCCTCTCAGTATAGTTCGTTCATTCAAAGGAGCAAGTGGGTCCAACAAATTTTGATTCAAAGTGGTTTCCATTTGTTTTCTATTGTATGACATGGTTTGATCATTGTAAGCACCAATACCTTGCATTATTGTACAACAATTTCTTAAAAATTTCAGCCTATTTCTTTTCTACCCATACTCACAGTTAATGACTCAAACTACAGTCCACAACCATCTTAAAATCCCACGACACATTTTTTGTGTTACTGCTATGATTTGGTGTGCAGCAGCAAGAATAAAAGGGTCAAGATTGGTAAAGCCATAATGTGATTTTGTGATTCTTAATCTTTCATATTGGTAGGTGTGGAACTGTGATTGCCTATGTCTTATCATGATTTTAGTTAAATAAGAATGTGTTTTATTGATTAATAATAAACATTGAATGGATAAATGACCAATGTTAAGCATAATAGTATCTGCTAAAGTTTGTAGGACTAGCTCATTTCATTTTTGGAGTAGTAGGTGACAAGGATAAACCATTTGTAATTGCTGGTGCTCAAAACCATACTAAGAGATTTGAGATGTAAAGGACTGTCCTATGATTTGTATTTGACAGCTCAGTGTATTTTTTAGTGGCTTTAAGCTCTCTCAATATATATATATATATATATGTATATATATATGTAACAATTTCTTGTTGGGATCAATGTTGTATGTATATGCATGTTCAATTTGTAAGCATTCGATTAAAGTAACAATACCTGATTGTTACTGTTTGAAAGTAATAATACCTAATTGTTACTATTTGAAAGTAACAATAAGGTGATTGCTACTGTCCGACAGTAACAATAAGTTGATTGATACTGTCCGACAGTAACAGTAAGGTGATTGCTACTGTTCGATAGTAACAATGCAAGATTGTCCTCTAATGGATAGTTACAATTTTTAAATTTGGTATAGGACATGGTTGTTATTGTTCAATCGCAACCAATTATAATTCTCTAGATATAAAATAAATAAATAAAAAGAATTTTCATTTTTTTTGTTTTGAACGTGATTGTTTAACATATTTATACATTAAAAAATATAAAATTTGTACAAGTTATTTTATTTTTAATTTTTTTGCAATATAAAAATTATTACTGTTAAACAGTAACAATTCTCAAAGGCATAGTAACACTACTCATTGCGTCGATGATATCGAGGACTAACAAAGAACGTGGGACGGCAAGGTTTTGCATTTCTGTACTTGGGCTTAATGAACAATAAAAGTGTCCAAATGGGCTTATTAAAAAAAATCCCTTTAATTTTAATCAGTGTAAAATCACCATCATATGTTATGTTAAATCAATTACTGAAAATGAATGTTTTCTAAAACCATATTGATGAGACGCATTTCAAGTAACTTTTCAACCTGGAGTTCCTCCAGAGGAAGCAGGGGTCTATGCTATGATTTATTATTCATGGATGTTGATAAGATCCTCGGAGGGAGATCCTTCATATCTTTTGAGATCCACCCTACAATATGGGGTCAATTTTGGTATACGCCAATTTGTCCACTATTAGGGATGGCAATTATCCCCTTCCCCACCAAGCCCCGACAAGTCCCGCCCCGATTAAGCAGGTATGGTAATACCACTTCCCGCCCTGCCTCGCCACGTATTTTCGTTTAACTTAATAAATATATTATATAATATTAATTTTATAATTACATTTCAATTTTATGTTATAACTTTTATTATTCTTTTGAATTTAATAGTGTTATAATCTAATTTAATGATGTTTTAATGTAATAAGTGTATATTAGTGTATTTTATCTATATTATATTATATATTTGTGTTGATTTAGTATCATTTTAATAAGAAAAAAAAAAGTTAAAAAAGAGATATGGGGCCTTGCATACCCAATGGGGACCCCGTATACCCGACGAGGCGGGAATGGTATTGGCAAACCCGGCCCCGCCCCGCCCCGTTGCCATCCCTATCCACTATTAGTAGATAAAATAATTTCTTTCACTTCCCAATCCCAAACAATTCGATTCAGGGTTATCTTTGATTTCATAGTCAGGAGTATAATAAGTCAATATATAATCTTTAACAGCAGCTGAATAAATCGACAAATAAGAATATTTGTCCATCTGTAATGGAAATTACATTAGTAGGAATAGAAAATCATTTGACAATAAAAAATTAGAAACTAATTTATCTTCAACTTTTACCCATCATTTTTAGCTTCTTTTCTTTTTCAGCTGTTCGAAAAACTCAATATACAAGGCTATTAAAACCAGTGCGAGAACAAGTTCACATGCTCTTGTGACTTTGTGAGTAGTATCGGTGTGACTCAAAACTAACAAACTATCAACAAATACATATAGAGGCGTACATGTCATATGCAAGTGCAAATTAAAAAAAATTTAGTTCCAAGTTTATTCCAAAGAACTGATTAATTAACCCTATCAATTAACAATTCAGCACGATTAGAGCCCGTGTCATAATGGTGTTGTTTGTGTTTTTTATCAAATCCAATTCCCTCATATAAATTCAACCATTTATGGCATGTCACATCAACTAGCATGTCTAATAATAATAAGTCGTTGGATTTATATGAGTGAATTTAATTTAATAAAATGCACCAACAACACCATTTCTAAATGCAGAGAAGCTAGGTTGCTTATTTTTTATTACCTAACTTTCAGTTATATTGGTTGAAGAATAAATCTCACGTGGAGAATGTAAAAATTCATCTATTACAAATTAGTTTTTGGTTGAGTGTTTTAATTTCTTTATGTTATTAGAGTGCAAGTTATCTATATGTGAAGGTCATATGGTCATACGTGCTAACATGCCACACAATATAAATTGTTTATGTGTTTTACTTGAGGGACGACAAATTTGAGTGGATGTCTTGGAGATTAAATTTCACACTAGGAATGTAGAGGCTCACTAGCTTTTTGCTAATTGATTTTGAGTTACATACTTCAATTTTTTCAATACGTACACCCCACATTCAAACATTTACATTAGGGGTAGTGAGAAATGTAAAGTAGCATAACACTCTATTTGGCCAAAAAAAAGTGAAATTTATAGGATTTCAGATGTTAAGAAAATAAAATTATTGTTATATTATATGGGAAGTGATGACATTTTTATTTATAATTAATGTTGAAAAAGCCCACCATATTGTTTATAATGTAAAAAGTAAAAATTTCAGGTTTAATTTATTTCTTTCCTCACCACTTTTATGATGAATAATAGAAATTTTGCCGTGATTTGAAGTAAGTTTGTATATTAGGATATAAGTACTTAGAGCATCTCCAACAGATGTATTTGCTAACTTAATTTGTTGTGCCACATAAGAAAAATATACTCCAACAACTTTAGCAGACCCACTTTTCAAATTGGGGACCTAAGGTCAACTCTTTAAATTTAAAAAGTGAGATTAGCTCTTCAAACATTAAAATATTTATTTTAAATATAGATAACTCAACCAATTATATTTGATAATAAACAAAAAGAGATAAAAAAATAATATATTAATGAAATTTGAAGAGTTTGTTGGACTGAAAAAATTTTAAGTAGCAAATATTACTTTTAAAATTACCAAATAAGTCAGCAAAGTCCAATATGAAGAGCCAATTTTGCTTATTCTCTTGAAAATGCTCTTATATTTCCACCTAAATATCTTATTTTCCCACCTACCTCATTTTTAAACCCACCAATAAATTTAAAAAAATATAAATTACTCTTCCCACCTCTTAATATGTTTATAATACCCTTTGGTATACCAACTCAAACATCCCTTACTAATTAAACACGTATTCTTTCCACCTCATTAACTATCATTTCCAGCCACCTAAGCCCTCCTAGGCGCGCAACACTAAGTCATCCAAGCCAACCCACATTCCTAACTAATGGTGGATAATCATATTTCTTAGGTACTAAATACAACTCCATGAATGAGCAAAATGAAGGTTGCATTAATGATAAAGGTGGGTGGGGATATCTAATTGTCTTTGAATTGGGTCCGGATGATAATATTTAATGATTAAAACATTACTATAGCAATTTTCTTTGGAGAAATTAATCTACTTGTCTTTGAATTGGGTCTATGTACCTTCAAATATATTTGACTGTCAACCACATAAAGAAGTGTTGTATCTTCCTCCTGCCCCTCTTGCTTGAAAGTTAACACATATATAGAACCAATGGGGTGTTTAGTGGGTTCTATTAACTCTGCTACTGCCATTGAAGTTGAGCGTTTAATAACATGATGGATATTTATTTCTTAGTCAAGTCCTTAAAAGTCATTTTATAAAAAAAATAAATATATTCTTATTATTTTTATTAAAATGTGGGTGAGAAAGTAAGACAGATAGGTGGAATATAATTAATCACTCTATTAAGATTTCAAATTTTATTATAGGAAAAATTTTGTAACTAAGAAAACGTTAAGAGTCATGTGGCTTGAAACTAAGTCCTAGATGTGAAAAAGAATCTCACATTAAAAAAGTAGCACACCATATAAATTAGAGAGATACACTAATAATAGAACTAAAGTTTTTTAAGATAAAATAAAACCCCATTCCTAGAAATGTCTAATAAACCACACCATATCCTACTTGGATGGTGGACCAATGTGAGGTTAAGCATACTAATTTCAATCTGCATAATGCTACAAATAATCATCATTAATTTGTCAGTGATCATAAAA
This sequence comes from Purshia tridentata, assembly GCA_003254885.1. NCBI lineage: Eukaryota > Viridiplantae > Streptophyta > Magnoliopsida > Rosales > Rosaceae > Purshia > Purshia tridentata. The sequence goes on from QANT01000323.1 coordinate 29,311, forward strand.
AGTCAGTAAACTATCCAGAATTACCAATATATTATTAAAACTTGTTGGCGTAAGTATATCACAATACAACATTGAGTTCAATATATTATTAAAAGCAAGTATTATAAGGCAGAAAACAACACAACACAACAATAACTTCTGTATTCTAGTGATTTTTCCTTTTCTATTGCTCCCTAAACAGAATGAAAGAAGAAAGAGATATATGCGGGCAGGCTGCTGACAGATTGCAGTGTGTTTTCTGCTCATAACTTTTTCTAAAACTGAGCAATGGAATGTAAACATTGACATTGTAGATTCAAATACAAAGAGAGACTACAATACACGAATTGCATTCAACTTTAAAAGGTTCAAAATAAACAATAATAACAAGGATACAGTTTTGGTTGCAAGGGGTGGGTGGGGATGCTTCAGCTTGAAGCTGATAGATAGTCTATGTTTAAGACCTTCAATCATAATTATGGTCTATGACTCTATGTTTAAGACCATCAATCATAATAAGAGTCTATGTTTAAGACTCGATCATACATCACTAAAGCTGATTGTTACTACTATTCCATTACGGATGAAGCCCAAAACTTCAATATTAATAACCACGACTAGCGTCTGGTTATTAAGATATATTGAGACTCCAGCAGTCATGTTGCAGCAGCTCCTGTATAATGCCACTTCCAGAATAGTGGCTGTGGAACAAAAGCCTTGACAATAAGGCTAGAACTAGAACTTGGTAGAAATATTTTACAGATTACTTGATTTATGGCTCAAAGGAGACGCTTCAAGGAAACTGAAAGAACCCTTCCAATTGCTGCCAGCTGCTCAATCCATGCCTGCATCAAACCATATGCTTCCAGGACTTGGTATTTTGTCGCAGACTAACAGCAATACACTGCTCGGCAGCTTCCCTGACCTGCAAAAGAAATCAATTTAAGTTTATTAAACCTCACCAAAAGCTTCAATATAAAAGCTTTTATTCACCGTGGGAAAGCCAGAAAACCTTCATGTTTTCAGCTTGATTCCCTCACCTTGTCATGTAATTCTGCTCTGCAGTTGGATTCTTCCCTTCTTGGAGCAGCTCCCATGTGTGAAGATGTGAATGGATATTGGTTTATGTGGGTGTTCTTTGGTTTTGTGGATTACACTATTCACTATTCGGAGGATTACATAATTCAGAGACAATTGGATATGAGGAATGAATATTGGTAGTTCTGGGGACAAAGGAATGACCATCTCCAAAGTACTGTTTATGAGAAAAGACATCTTTATTATGTCTGGACTCATCGCATTTGGAGAAAGGTAGTGTTCAGGATGGTATTTGAACTATTTGCAGTTGCTGGTGTTTCTTTGAACCTAGAAGTTCAACTAACAAGATTGAAGTTTCTAAAACATGGGGATGCTATTACATGCAATAATCGCTGTCCCCAGGAAAAAAAACAGAAAAACAGACTTGTCCTGGACATATAGTCCAAAACCATGAAGAAGTTTTTAAAGCTTCCAGTTCCAGAAATGTAGATGAGTGTAAGTGTTTGACCCTTGCAAACCATCAACACAGCTAAAATTTCAGGTTATCCGGAAGATTTTTGAATTATCGTAGGAGAATGTCATTGGTGAGTGTAATAATGTGATATAGAGCCACATTCTTACAAGTCCTCTTGATATTCTCCTACGAATTGCAGTTCATTGGCTGCACTGGAGTGTTTCTCCAGTAGCTAATGCAGAATTACCTTGAAAGGAGTAATTGAAAAGAGATTGTGTTCCTAATGACTCAATGCTGGCAATGCAGTTATTGCCATGCAAAACATCTCTTGGTTCTGTATGCTTTGGTGACAGCAGTGGGTGATCCTGTAAAAGTGGATAACGGAGTGGTTCCAGATTTTCTCCTGGTTGAGTAAAACCCTGGATTAAAGAATCATAAACAAGCAAGTGTTAAGCTTGGATATACATTTTGTGCTTCATATTTAGAACTGCATATAAGAAAATTCAAAAGCATGCTCATTCTCACCTTTCGAATTGTACCATCTGTAGCACTTCCAAAATTAGACACAGTGTTGCTAACTTGTCCGTGGTTATCTTTGGTTGAAATATTATTCTTATTTGTAAGACAAGAATTGTTATCTCCTAATGGAGATTTCCCCCAACTGCATTCACCATTATTGACATCAGCAAGTAGAGCATTTCCCAGTTGTGCTTCTTTTGGTGAGTGCAGTGTGGAGGAGCAGTAATCCTGTTGCTCCTGTGGCTGAGTCAGATTTAAGAGCGACTCCAGCTGAGAAATTTTGTGCTGGATCATAAACAAGCAAGTTTTAGGTTTTGATATACTTCTTGTGCTCAATATTAATAAGTTCATATCAGAAATGTTCAAAAAGTACTATTTTTGTTCTCACCTGCACCTCGAACTCAGAAAAAGCGCATTCATCGGCGGTTGAAATATCATCAATAACCCAAGAATTATTCTGGGGCTCTTTGCATTCACCAACATTGTCATTGGGAAGCAGAGGATCTTCCAGCTCTTTGTCTTGCTTTGCAATCACATCATCTGCTGCTGCTTGGTTTTCAAAGTCATAGTCCCAGTTTGAAATATCATTCTCATCAATAAGACAAGTATCTTTTTGGGGCTCTTTGCATTCACCAACATTGTCATTGGGAGGCAGAGGATCTTCCAACTCTTTGTCTTGCTCTGCAATCATATCATCTGATGCAGGTAGGTTTTCAAAATTAGAGGCAATGTAGCTATCAGGGTCGGCTTCATCATCACAGATTGAACTACCCTTCTTCTTATAAGACTTATCAGGCTTAATCCTCACACGGCAGAGAACAAAGTCCCCATTCGGCCTAGACATAGAACCCAGTTCAGTTTCAGCGAGATCATACTCGTGCATGATGTAGTTGGTCTTGGAAGCATTCGGTACACGACCTTCGTAGAAGGTCAAAAACCTCTTATACCCCATGACAGCTTGGGAGTGTTCATCCTTGATTTTAAGGGGCGTGCCTGTGATCTTCCAGAAGCCTTGTTCTGTGGCCCTGTTGGAGCGTTTGCTTTTGGCGTACTTGAAATCGCGTTGGCTGAAGAAGAACCACTCCATATCCTTAGTTGGGACCAACAGCGCTGCCACAATTCAATGCAACAACAAGATATTCAAACCAACCACTTTCTAGTCCTTTAAGTACTCAAAACAACATAACAAGATTATATATCATAATTTGAGAAATAATGTTACCACCCCATCATATTATGTTCTCAACCTGTCAATTCAATTAGACAAATTCAAACAACTTCGTCAAAACAAAAGATTTGACAGTCTAACAACACAAAAATATAAAATTCAAAACACTTGTAATAAAATATAGAAAAAAATAAACTTTGGTCTCTACATTTTACCCCAAAAACATATTTGATCCCTACATTTTTTATATTATATTAAAACAATTTATAGCACATAACTTTTCTCAAATTAAAACTAATAATTTTTATGAATTTTACTTAAAAATGACAAAAATGTGAGTTTGTTAAAATTGTCCTTGTATTTTAAAAACCTAAAAAACGTAAGGATTAAATGTGAAGTTTTGAAACATGGACCAAATTTGTTTTTGGGTACTCATGCAGAAAATTTTTATGAATTTTACTTAAAAATGACAAAAATTCACGTATGTAATCTCAAATTTAATTTTCAAATAAAAATTAAAAATTTGAGTTTGTTAAAATTGTCCTCGTATTTTAAAAACCTAAAAACATAAGGATTAAATGTGAAGCTTTGAATCATGGACCAAATTTGTTTTTGGGTACTCATGCAGAGACTAAAAACATTTTTTTTTTCTTTCGTAATAATAAAAAATGAGATCGATCAATTTGAGAAATTAAATTAAAGATGGAGAAATTACCATGCAAATCCTTAGGTTCGTGGTTGCAGCAAGTGACTTCAGGGAAGAGGGAAGCTTTGCCCTGCATCTTCTTCTTCAAAAACTTGGTCACCAGCTCCTCATCCGTGGGCTTAAACCGAAACCCAGCCACCTCCTCCTCTGCTACTGCTCTGTTGGTGCTGCTGCTGCTGCTGCTGCTCATCTCTTCTTCTTCTTCTTCTTCTTCTTCGTGACTGGGAATGGAGGATTCTGATCAGTGCAATTTTTGGCGTGTGATCTGCGGAAGCAGAGTGTAGTTGAATTTATTGGCAAACTCACTTCCATCACTCTCTTTTTTTGTTTTTTTGTCAAGAAGTCACTGATGCTCTTGACTTCACTTTGATCGCTGGTCGTGAAACTTCCCAACAAGTTTACCTGAACCAATGCACTGATTGGCTTGGGTCATGTCAGACGGTCCCTCACTCTCACTTTTCTTCTCTATCACTCATCTGAGTTTTACTATTATTTTCACCATTTAAGGATGGGAGATTTTAGCAATACTAATAATGCCATTTTTGTTATATTTTTATATTATATTTATTGTATTATTTAGTGTGTTATAATTGTATTTACAGAGTATTTTTTTATTTTTAGAGTTTTTATTTTTAATTTTTTAATGTTTAATATATAAATATTGTATAAATTACTATATAAAATGATATAAAAATATAATAAATATAGTATTATTAAAAATTTTAGTATTCAAGAAGATTCTAGATTCTAGCTCATATTTATGCATCAAAGAAAGCCTGACAGTACGTTCCATAATGATCTTACAATACGTTTATTTACTAGGAAAAAAAAATAAAAATCAGTCTATTAATTAATTAATTATGTTTTACGTAATTTAATATTATGTTTTTTTTGGTCTATAGACTCTATGCGTAATTTGGTTTTATTTGATGGATATTGGCTAATTTTTTCAAAGTAAAAATTTTCTAACAGTAAAACTTATATTTGACCGACCAAAACAAAAGTGAAAGTTATAGAAATTTCACGTTTTAATATGTTTCTTTCCTCACCACTCCTATGATATTTTGCGTTGATTTGTATGTGAGAGTGTATATTAGAGTATCAAATTCTGTAATGGAAAAATGCCTTGGCAGATGGTCTTGTTGGTTTGGGTCATTCTAAAATTTTAGGCTTTGAGTTGTTCTGGTCTCATCTCCCTTCTCTTATCAGCTTATTTGAAACTTACTGTAATGGCTTGACTAAGCTCAGATTTGTTTATAGTTAGTATGTGAGTTTTTTGGGGCTTGTAGCACTCCTTCTTTACCACAAAAAAAAAAAATTATCAAATTTTGTAATTGAAATACTCAATGAAATCTTTATTTTAAAATTTGTATTAAACAATAAATTTTCTAATTTAGGAATTTTAATTATATGTAATTTGAAATCCAAATTCAAATCCAAACGGACCCTTATAACTATTTTTATTGTTTTCGGACAAAAATACCTTTTTTGGACAACGTGTGGACAGAGTGTGTATACATAATGTCGACATATTTCTATAATGGAAAAATATTTCTTTCCTTACAAAACACTAGCCAAAAAAAAAAAAAAAGAAAGCTAAAATTCCAAGAGAAAATGCAGAAAAATGAGCTTAAACATATGAATTTTAATCTGCATATCTAAATACATTCATCATTAATTTGTTAGTGATAGTAAAAAGTCAATAATCTATCCAGAATTACCAATACATTTGAAAATTAGCTAGAGTAAAAGTAAGAATTTTTTTTTTTTTTGGGCCACTGCAGTAAAAGTATTATGAGGCCGAAAACAACACAACACAACAATAACTTCAATTCAG
>QANT01000324.1:0-37964 GCA_003254885.1 Purshia tridentata
GTGCAAAAGTGTTTTCTAAGATTGATCTGAGATCAAGGTATCATCAGTTGAGAATTAAGGAAGACGATATGCCCAAGACCGCTTTTAGAACGCGATATGGGCATTACGAGTTCTTAGTGATGCCTTTTGGACTCTCAAATGCTCCAGCAGTCTTTATGGATCTTATGAATCGAGTCTTCCACGCCTATTTGGATCGGTTCGTAGTGGTATTTATTGATGACATACTGGTGTACTCACGGAATGAAAAAGATCACGAAGAACATTTGAGAACGGTGCTGAAAATCTTAAGGGAAAATCGGCTATATGCTAAATTCAGTAAATGCCAATTTTGGCTAGATAAAGTAGGATTTCTGGGCCATGTAATTTCAGCCGACGGCATCATGGTAGACCCACAAAAAGTAGAGGCAGTAAGGAATTGGGAACGGCCTACTAGTGTGACAGAAGTAAGGAGTTTTCTGGGTCTAGCTGGATACTATCGCCGATTTGTGGAGGGTTTCTCCAAATTATCAGCACCACTTACTCGGTTAACAAGAAAAGGAGTTAAGTATGAATGGTCTGAGGATTGTGAGAAAAGTTTTCAAGAACTTAAAACTAGATTAACTTCTGCCCCAGTATTGACATTACCAGATGGGGATAGTGGATTTGTAGTTTACAGTGATGCTTCAAAGCAAGGACTCGGATGCGTATTGATGCAGAATGATAAAGTGATTGCTTATGCCTCTAGACAACTCAAGAAGCATGAGTTGAATTACCCAACTCATGATTTAGAACTGGCAGCAGTAGTTTTTGCTCTGAAAATCTGGAGACATTACTTATATGGAGCGTCTTATCAAATATTCACCGATCATAAGAGCCTTAAATATTTATTTACTCAAAAGGAATTGAATTTGAGGCAGAGAAGATGGTTGGAGTTAATCAAAGATTATGATTGTACTATTGAATATCATCCGGGGAAAGCCAATGTTGTGGCAGATGCGTTGAGTAGAAAGACATCCGGATCACTAGCATATCTGAGAACGGTGAACTTACCTTTGCTAGTGGAATTAAGGGCGACCGGAGCAAATTTAACTATAAGTAAGACTGGAGCATTATTGGCTAGCTTTCAAGTTAGGCCAACCCTAATTGACAAAGTTCGTGAAGCCCAATTACAAGATTCCCAGTTGATAAGGCTTAAAAATGAAGTTGAGAAAGGATGGAGAACAGATTTCTCAATAAGAGAGGACGGAGCTATGGTGATGGGCAGCAGATTGTGTGTCCCAGCAAATGAAGTGCTACGGAATGAAATTTTAGAGGAAGCGCATAGTTCTGCTTATGCAATGCATCCGGGAAGCACCAAAATGTATCATACTCTGCGAGAACATTATTGGTGGCCAGGTATGAAAAGAGAAATAGCGGAGTTTGTAGCCAGATGTTTAATTTGCCAACAAGTAAAGGCAGAGCGACAAAAGCCCTCAGGACTTATGCAACCACTACCAATTCCGGAATGGAAGTGGGAACATATAACTATGGATTTCTTATTTAAGCTTCCTCGAACGCAAAGTGGACATGATGGAATCTGGGTCATAATAGACAGACTCACCAAGTCAGCTCACTTTTTACCGATCCGGGAAAATTATACTCTAGATAAGCTAGCGAAGCTCTTTGTGGATGAAATAGTAAGCTTGCATGGTGCACCAGTATCCATTGTATCGGACAGAGATTCAAGATTTACTTCAAGATTTTGGGATAGTCTACAACGGGCAATGGGTACTAAGTTACAGTTTAGTACGGCATTTCACCCACAAACCGATGGACAATCAGAGAGAACTATATAGACTTTAGAAGATATGTTGAGGACTTGTGCTATATAAGTTACAGTTTAGTACGGCATTTCACCCACAAACCAATGGACAATCAGAGAGAACTATACAGACTTTAGAAGATATGTTGAGGACTTGTGCTATACAGTTCAAAGGCAATTGGGATACTCATTTACCATTAATGGAATTTGCCTATAATAACAGTTATCATTCAAGTATTGGTATGGCCCCTTATGAAGCATTGTATGGTCGACAATGTAGAACACCGATTTGTTGGACCGAAGTCGGTGAAAGAAAGTTACTAGGGCCTGAGTACGTGCAAATGACCACTGATAAGATTCAAATTATAAAAAGCATATTGAAAGAAGCACAAGATCGGCAAAAGAGCTATGCTGACAATCGTAGAAAGGACTTAGAATTCGAAGTTGGTGATAAAGTCTTTTTAAAATTATCACCGTGGAAAGGTGTGGTGCATTTTGGAAGGCGTGGAAAATTAAGTCCTCGATTTATTGGACCATATGAAATCACTGAGCAAATCGGTCAAGTCGCTTATCGATTGGCGCTACCCATGTAGTTATCTCGAATTCATGATGTATTCCATGTATCGATGTTGCGAAAATATAGACCCGACCCTTCCCACATATTGGAAAATCAACCTATTGAGTTACGGGAGGATTTATCTTACGAGGAACAACCTATGAAGACTTTGGATCGCAGAGATCAAGTGCTTCGCAATAAAACCATTCCTTTAGTCAAAGTCTTGTGGAGGAATCATACGTTTGAAGAAGCGACATGGGAACGCGAAGATCAGATGAGAGCTCAGTATCCTCAATTATTCCTTTAGCAGGTAAAATTTCGAGGACGAAATTTTTTTAACGGGGGGAGATTGTAACGACCCGTACTCCGTAAGGTAAAATTTTTAATTTTAACATGGTTTTGGAGCCAAAAGTTGACTTTGGTTTTGGAGGAGATTTGAGGTTTGACTTTGGGTCCATTAGGAAGGCCTCGGTCTTACGAGTTTATAGACATGCGGCATGTCCCGTTTGGAGGGACGGTTTGGAAGTTATGTACGTGGAAAGGGAGTGGCAAAATTGTAAATAAAGGGACATTCCAGAATTTTCTGGAAACAGCCCCTCCTCTCTTTTTTTTCCCCATTTCTCTCCCCCCAGCCCACAGAACTCACCTTCCCTTTCCCTTGCGCGTGATACCTTCCCTCTGTCCAACTACTCCGACCAACACCCAGCCACCGACCAGCCTTCCTTCTGCCGTCGCCAGCCGCCACGACTCACGCCGCCGACCCTCACGCCTGCGCGCGCCGCTGCACGGAGAGAAACCAGCCGCTGCAACCTCCAATTTTCCGGCCAGTTTCCGGCGTTTCTCTCGCCCATTCAGGTGACGCACTCGAGACCGGAGGCGACCCATCCGGAGAGCGAGCGTAGACCCCTTGACTGTGAGTGGATATTTTCTCATATAACTATGTTAGGAAATAAATTGGGTTATATTGAAATTTATTTGGTTGAGTAAAGTTAAGTGAATAAAAATAGAATAAATTTGCATGTTGATTTTGGCATGATACTTTATGTGTATATAAGTATACCTATGTATATATCAAGGGTTTTACGGAATTTATTCGATAGAAAATTTTTAAAAAGTTTACCGGATTTGAAAAGGACCAAGTATATTTAATGCTCGTGAGTTTATGTAAAGGAAAAAGTTGTTAAATGTTGGAGTTTCAAATCGTATGGATTTATGAACGCTTGAACCCCTATTTTAAATTCCGTTAAGTACCCACCAGTTTTATATTAAGGAGGTCTTTGGGACCCATCACGGCACACACAAAGGCTTTGGGCCGTGTGTCGGGATGTCTCGCCCTTTGGGGGCAGTCGACGTGCACGTACGACATTCTGGCTTCTTGTACGACGGCGAAGCGACGGTACAAGGGCCACCGAATCCACTCGCATGACGGCGTTGCGACGGTGCGGGTGGAAGGATAAGCATGTACGACATCTTGGCTTCTTGTATGACGGCGTAGCGACGGTACAAGGGCCATTAAATCCACTTGCATGACGGCATTGCGACGGTGCAAGTGGAAGAATAAGTCATTTGGGTGCTTAGATGGAAAACGCTCATTTGAAAGTTTGGTTCTTTACAATTATTTCGAAAGGAATTTATTTTCTTACCCTTGGAATTATTCACGCATTTTTAAAAGAAATTATTTCGAAAGGATTTTATTTTTTTTATCCTTGGAATTATTCACGCATTTTATTTGGTTTTATTTTTTTTTAAATGAAATTTTAGAAATCTAAAGTAATAGTGATTCTTCTATTGTGTTACCGGAAGTAGACGTTGAAAACGATATTATCATATGAGGGATTTTATTATAATGTTGGTTAAATGAAATTTTGATTTAGATATCCACTCATTGAGCCTATCTCATTAGAAGTTGTTTGTTTCGTGTTTTGATGTTCCCCCCAGGTAAAAGCGGCGGCCCGTAGAAGAGTTTGTACGTCGAGGTGGACCTTCGCACCCATTGCTAAGGGTAGAAACCTTTTGCCTGTAATATATATATATATATATTTAGTTATAACGACTAAAGTCTGTATATACGTAGGTAAATAAATATAAGATGTATGATAGGCCGGAGGCCTAAAATGATTGTGGTAGGGAAGCTGAACAGTTAGAAGTGTATTTTGACAGGTCTGGAAATTTGGAAAAGTGCCATTTTCAAGGGAAGTGCTGCCGAATTTTCGGCAGAATATTTGCATATACAAATTTTTTTTTAGAATGGTTGAAGATCTAGGATAGTGGGCCCTATGTCCGAGGGACGTGGGACCCCACAGGGTGACCTCGACTTCATATGGAAGGTTTCGGGGTCAGTCCTGTCAATTTGTTTGATATGGAAGGTTTTCGGGGTCAGTCCTGTCAAACAGGCTGTTAAACAGCTGAAACGGGTGGCAATCACTACTCACAGCGGCTACCCGGCCCCAAAAAACAACCGCAAAGTCAAGGAAACTCACCCACAGGTTCGAGTGACTGGCCAAAGGCCAAAAACCTGGAAAACAAGTCGCTGGCACCACCACACACGGCAAGACCCGCGGTGGTCAAAGGTGGTCAACCTGCACGAAAACCGAAACTCACTTTCGTCAACAACAGACCACACAAGCACGTAGAGGGCGTTGAGTGGACAAAAACTCAAACCTGGGTCGACGACCAAAAGTGCCAGAAAAGGAAGAACTCGTCGAAGAAGTAGCCGGCCTACCCAATGTCAATCCGCAGCCCACGACGGTCCAACGGCTCAATCGAACCCATCAACAAGTTGGGCTGGATGAGGGGAGAAGATCTGGGTGGGTGCGTGGCCTCGTCGTCGCCGAAAAAATGGAGATCACCACCGGTGACTCCCATTGTGCACGAGCTGGATCTCCAGTTCTGGGCTGTTTCAGGGGGAACTGCCACTAGAGGAAGGAAGAGGGGGAGGAGGTGAGCTCGGCAAGCCGAAGCCCGGCCTCAACTGTCGCCGGACGTGCCCCCACGCGCCAGTGACAATGGCGGCTAGGAGAGAGTGTCGCGAGAGAGAGAGTGCGGGAGAGAGGAGAGAGAAATTGAGAGAGACTGGGTTTTTGGGGTTTTTAAAAACTAACTTTTCAAAATTACAAGTTTGCCCCTCCTTTCACACGTCCCTAACTTCCAAACCGTAGCTCTGTTTGATGCATGCTTCGTGTCTACGAACTCGTGAGAACGAGACCTTTCCAACGAACCTAAAGCCAAAACCAAAACTTCGCCCGAACAAGAAGTCAACTTTGGCCCTTAGTTTAAAATCAAACTTTAAAATTTGAAAAACGCCCAAAACGCTTTTACTTCCCAAATAAAATCCCAAAATTCTTTAAAAGTTTTTCAAAACAACTTTGGAAAGGTACGTGGTCTTACATCTACTCAATTCAAGTGATCGAGGGGATACAAGTGGTGTGAGGTTAGTTTTTCTTTTCTAGGAAGGAATCTTGATTAGTTTTGATCGAGTCACTGGTTGTAACTTTTCCTGTATCATAGTGGATTGTTTATCTGGACTAGGTCTCGCGATTTTTTTTAGTTGAGGGTTTTCCGTGTTAAAAAATATTTGTGTTCATTGTTTGATTGTTTAGTTGTTTTATTGATCAGGTTTGGTTGATTTTAATTTGCTGCTTAATTAATCAACTTGGTAAAATTAAAATTGGGTAAATTGTTGTTAAAGCCTATTCACACCCCCTCTGGGCTTGTTCAGTGATCTAACTAGAGAGTATCAGATCGGGTCACTAGATTCATTTAGCAAGGTCCTACATTAGATCCTTGAGAATGGATCATGTGAGCAGTTCCATTGCTCATCCCCCACTATTTGATGGTAGTAACTATGTTGCTTGGAAAGCAAAGATAAGAGCCTTCCTTTGGCCACTTGAAGATCGTGTGTGGCACACAACTGTGTATGGCTGGACTCTTCCAGTTAACACAGATTCAAAAGGTCAGGTAACACCTAAGACGTTTGAAGAATGGACTAATGTTGAGAAACTCCATAGTATTAATAACCACAAATGCTTGAATGTGATTTTCACAGCTGTGACTTCTGACCAGTTCAAACATATTTCACACTATGAAATGTTAATTGTACATTTTCACACACTTTCTTATGCTAACGCCTTAACCTAGAACGCCAGAACATGACGTTTTGTGTGCTTTTGTGTTGTTTTTGTGTTTTGTAGGTAACTTGGAGCAAAAGAGGAAAAAGAAGTCAAAGAGGTATTTCTGGACAATTCCTAATCAAACTAGGAAAATTGGAGAAATCCTAATGGAACTAGGAAAGCAAAACCCTAGTTGAAGTCATTTCCTAGGGGAATCAGGAAACATGAAGACAAGTATTTTAGAAGCTTCTAAGGAGTAGTGGGCTACTTCACATGGTGATAATTGAGCCAAGAGACAAATGGACATCAAATGGCATGCACAAGAAGGAAATGGGCTTAAGTTGCCACAAGCCCAAGGGATTAAAAACCCTAGGGTAGCCACATATGCTATGGGCCAAGGCCCTATGGTTGCCGCATGCCTCTAGCCTCCAAAACCCTAGTTTTAAGTGTTTTTCTTTCCCCTTCTCCAAGGAAAGCCTCTTTATATAAACCTCATTATGCCTTAGATTTAGGATTCCATTATTTTTCACAAGAATTAGAATTTAGAGAGAGAGAAAAAGAGAGAGGATTTTGGCCAGCCAAGGGAAGGAGAGCCTAACCTTGCCTTGCCTTGCAGCCGCAGCCTAAGGGAAGGAGAAGCCATCGTCGCCGCTACCACCTTGCTGCAATAGCTGTGACGCCGCTGCTGCCTTGCTGCTGATGCCGTGGTGCCGCCACCCCTCCACCTTAATGCCACAGCTTGCTTCCTTCTTTCCTTCTCTATTTATTTAGTTTTAAACTATACTTTTGATTATGCTTTTATCAGTTATGTCTAGCTAAACTCACAGCTGGGGCTAGGATGAAGCCCTAGTTATGCTACCTAATTTTCCTAGGGATTGTTGAATTTTAATACATGCATGTTTATGAATCGTAGATCTTTGTTTAGATTAACCCTATTTGTGTGGCACCTTTAACTGATCACTTTAGGTTAAATGCATTTAGTTTATGTTATGCAATTAAATAAGCTCAAAAAGGATGATAATTTCAATATGTAACATGGAGATATCCTAAGAAAATATTTTTGGGTGAAGGGATCATAGATTGCATAGTGTACATTACGGTGGATATATGGTCTATGTGTTTGTCATCTCCTAAATCCTAATGACTCTTGCATGGGTGATTGGCCTAACTTGTCTAGGAACATGCAAATTAACTTGCTAGGGCAGGTTTAAGAGACTCCTACTATATGCATAAGGAGGGTATAACGCCAAAAGGAAATAGCCAAAGCTTTTGGTAGGCAAACTTCACGAACATGTAAGTTATTAAATGAATATAATTCATAGGAAGGAAGGTAATGAGCTAATGGTGGATTCTGAACCCTAGTGTTTCGTTCTCTTAATTCTTGTTATTAGTTTACAACATTTTAGTCTTTAAAACCCAATCCAAACCCCCCTTATCATGTGTGTGAGTACTGTTTGATTTAATTGCATTTAGTTAGGATAGTAGTTCTTGCATCAATACGCTTCTCTGAAGGATCGACCTCGTGCTTGTATGTCTTGCTACTTCGCAACTCGTGCACTTGCGAGCTAATTAGAGCACCGTTTTAATACATTATTTTTGCTCTAATAAAACAATCAACAAGTTTTTGGTGCCGTCGTCGAGGAAGTGTTATTGGTGTTAATTACTAGTCTAAATATTTTCGATTAAATCAGTGTATATAAATTTTTATTTTATTTTATTTCGTGTTTGTTGCTAACTCTGTCTTATTCTGAAGGTACAATGGAAGGATCCAATTCTGTGGTCATAGCTATTACTCGAGAAGAGGTAGAGAAAATGATAAATAGGAGTAAAGGGATAACCAAAATTACTATGATGCCCATTAGGACAATAATGGGAGCCGAGGACCCACTTGGACTTGAATATGGAGGAGGATCCGAGGAGAGGGATCAAGACAAAGGAGTACTTGGGCAGCCGCAAGGTGCACGAACTGAAAGAACATTGGGTGATTTTTTAGCACCTACAAGCACAGCCTAAATGCATATCTTATCCTCAAGTGGAGGCCGAACAATTTGAAATCCAAAGTGTAATGATCAAGTTACTACCAACTTACCGTGGCCACGATGGAGAGGATCCATACTTGCATTTGAAGGAATTCCATGCAATTTGTGAAATTGGCAAGCTGAAGGACCTAAGCATTGAACAATGAAAGTGAAGGAAGTTCCCATTTTCTCTTAAATGAAAAGCTAAAAGTTGGTTGTATTCTTGCAGGTAACATCAATTAATTCATGGGAGACCTTGGCATCTATGTTTCTCAAGAAGTGCTATTCAGCTAATAGAACCATGACCATAAGGAAGCAAATTCTGGGATTCACCCAAATGGATTTGGCAAAAGTTGGGAGAGATATCAAGAGTTTCTAAATTCATGCCCACATCATCGTTTTGCTTCTTGGATGCTGATTGAGTATTTCTATGAAGGACTACAAGAGCAAGAACGCACAATGATAGACATGATTTGTGGTGGGGCGCTCAAAGAGAAGACTTTTAAAGAAGCACGGAAATTGTTCGACACGTTGGCTTTGAACTCTCAATTGGGGAGTAGGAAGAAGAAAGTTGAAAAGAAAACAACTATGGAGATTGAAATGGCCGAACTCAAGCAGATGATGCAATTGATGATGGTAAATCAACTTCAGAAATAGCCACAAAAGATGGCTGTGTCTCGAAAGGGAAGTACCCAAGGAGGGCCGACCATGATGACCCCTACTGAACCAAGAAAGACAAATCTCCTAGTACAATGTCGATGTCTAAGAACACAGAGTTGTTCATGAATAGAACTGAAGAGCAATTGCATGTGAAATGGCAGATGCTCGTAAGAAAGTCGTAGACATCTTGCCAATACTGAGAACGCCTCAACCTTTTCCACAACGCAAACGGAAGCAAGCAAAGGATGAGCAAGCAAAAGAGATCTTGGACGTGTTTAAGAAGGTAGAAATCAACATCCCTTTGCTTGATGCTATTAATCAAATTCTGAAGTATGCCAAATTTTTGAAGTAATTGTGTACTCACAAAAGGAAGTTCAAAGACCATGAACAAGTGGTTCTAAGTGAGGAAGTGAGTGCTGTTTTACTTAGGAAGTTACCACCTAAGTTGAAAGATCCTGGTAGCTTCACAATTTGACGTCTAGTAGGGAATTACAAGATTAAGAAGGCATTATTGGATTTGGTGCGAGCATTAATCTAATGCCATACTCAGTTTTCAAAGAATTGGGTTTGGCAGAACTGAAGCCTACCAGTATGACATTGCAGCTCGTTGATCATTCAGTAAAGGTTCCTAAGGGGGTTGTTGAGGATGTACTCGTTAAGGTTGCTTATTTGATCATGTTGGCTGACTTTATCATTTTAGAGATGGAAGATGTTCTATCTAAAGGGAAAGAGTTGCCAATTATCTTGGGGAGACCCTTTATGGCGACTGCAAAGACTAAAATCGATGTTAGCACTGGGAGACTCACCATGACAGTGTTGGGGGAGACAGTCGAGTTTGATGTGTTTAGTGCAATGCGATATCCTCAAGAGGAAAATGATTGCTTGAGGGTCAATCAAGAAGTGTTGGAGGATAATCTGGTTGATCAAATAGGGGACACTGTTCCTGAGCTAATGATGTTGGAACAAGAAACTAGTGATGGAAGGGAATCAATGTGCAAAAGGAGATGGGCCAACAGATTTGAAATGTTAGCATATCCAGATTCCAAATTAGTCCCATCTATTGAGCAATCACCAACATTAGAGTTGAAGCCTTTTTCCGAACATTTGAAGTACACATTCTTGGGAGAGAACAAAACACTACCAGTTATTATAGCTTCCAATCTAAGTGAATGGGAGGAAAGAAGACTGTTGAGAGTGCTGCAAGCCAAGTGATTGGCTCTGGGATGGACGATAGTAAACATTAAGGGAAATTCTCGATCAATGTGCATACACCGTATACTACTAGAGGAGGACTCTAAGCCAACTCGTGATGTGCAAAGAAGATTGAATCCCAGTTTGAAGGAAGTTGTGCGCAATGAGATACTCAGGTTGTTGGACAGTGGAATCATCTACCGGATAAGTGACTCACATAGTAGCTAAGAATGATGATAATGAGTTGATTCCACAACGAACACAGACTGGGTGGCATGTATGTATTGACTATGGGAACCTAAACACTGCAATGAGGAAAGACCACTTTCCCTTACCATTCATCTACTAAATGCTTGAAAGGTTAGTCGGACATAGCCATTATTGCTTGTTGGATGGTTATAGTGGATATAATCAGATTCCAATTGCACCTGAGAACCAAGAGAAGATGACTTTCACTTGTCCCTTCAGTACATTTGCTTATCGAAGAATGCCATTCGAATTGTGCAACGCTCCAACCACATTTCAAAGGTGCATGATGTCTATTTTCTCTGACATGTAGAGCGAATCATCGAGGTATTTATGGACGATTTCTCTGTTTTCGATTTATCATTTGATTCATGCCTTGAAAATTTAGAGAAAGTATTACAAAGATGTCAAGAAGCCAATTTGGTGCTAAATTGGGAAAAGTGCCACTTTATGGTGCAACAAGGAATAGTCCTTGGGCATATCATCTCAAAGGATGGAATAAAGGTGGACAAAGCGAAAATTGACGTGATTACAAAGTTGCCACCACCTACAAATGTGAAGGGGTGCGAAGCTTCCTTGGACATGTAGGATTCTAGAGGAGGATTTTTCTCAAATCTCAAGACCTCTACGCAGTTTACTACAAGAGGAAGTCAACTTCAACATGGATAAGGATTGCTTGGATGCATTCAACAAGTTAAAGAAGTTACTTACATTTGCCCTGATAATCAGACCACCAGACTGAGATCTGCCTTTCGAATTAATGTACGATTCTAGTGATTATGCTATTGGAGCTGTGTTAGGGCAAAGAGAGAACAAACAACCGTTTGTGATCTACTATGTGAGCAGAACACTCAATGATGCTCAATTGAACTACTCCACAACTGAGAAGGAGACGCTCACAATGATCTTTACATTGGAAAAATTTCGAATTTACCTGATTGGCTTGAAGATCACTAATTACATTGACCATGCAGCTCTAAAGTATATACCGAACAAACAAGATGCTAAGCCGAGATTGATAAGATGGACCATACTTCTTTAGGAGTTTGATATAGAGATCAAGGACAAGAAGGGAGGCGAGAACATAGTAGCTCATCATTTGAGCAGATTAGTCAATGTAGAGCAAGCTAAGGAGGACACTACCTTTGAGAGAGTCATTTCCGAATGAACAATTGTTGAGTATCGACGATTCACTGCCATGGTATGCAGACATAGCAAATCACTTAGTGTGTGGAGTGATGCCTGATGGTCTAATGATAGGGCAAATGAAGAAGTTTCTGTATGATGCTATTGCCATATGTATGAGATGACCCATATTTGTTCAAGTTTGGGGTTGATCAACTCATTTGCCGATGCATACCTGAGAGTGAGCAGAAAAATGTGAAAGAAGTGTGTCATGGAATCGATTGTGGGGGACATGGAGGAGTCGCAAAGACTGCATACAAGATCCTTCAATCAAGTTTTTCTGGCCTTCGATTTTCCATGACTGTCAGCAGTTCTATAAAGATGGGAATATTCCTTTTGATGTTTGAGGTAGAAATTTTCGATGTTTGGGGAATCAACTTCATGGGACCATTTCCGCTGTCGTTTGGTTTTGAGTACATCTTGGTGGGTGTGGATTATGTATCCAAATGGGTAGAAGACATCGCTAGAAGAACAAATGATGCAGGAGTTGTTCTTAGTTTCATCAAGAATAATTCTTTGCACGATTTGGAACATCGAGAATGATAATCAGTGATGGAAGAAGTCATTTCTGCAATAGGTTGTTCAGTCAGCTCATGACGAAGTATAACATGAACCACAAGGTGGCAACCCCATATCATCCACAAACCAATGGGCAAGTAGAAATCTCTAACCGTGAAATCAAGTTTATTCCAGAAAGAACGGTCAATATGAATCACAAAGACTGGTCCACTAAGTTAAATGACGCTTTATGGTCTTACCGCATAGCGTACAAAACACCAATTGGGATGTCGCTATACCGACTAATTTATGGGAAAGCATGTCACTTACCCATGGAGCTCGAGCATAAAGCATTCTGGGCAATCAAAGCATTCAATTTTGACGTGTAATCAACGGGAGATCGAAGGAAGTTGCAGCTGGGTGAATTAGAAGAGATGCGTCACTTTGCTTACAAGAATGCCAAGATATATAAGGAACGGATGAAGCCGTATCCTGACAAGAAGCTGTTACCTAAGGAATTCACAGTGGGGATGAAGGTTCTTCTCTATGACTCCCGCTTGCGGCTCTTTCTGGGCAAGTTGCGCTCAAGGTGGACTGGACCATTCGAGGTGGTGAAGGTATTCCCTTGTGGCACAGTGGAAATCAAGAACCCTCATCAAGGAGCTCCTTTCACAGTAAATGGTCACCGTCTCAAGCGGTATTTTGAATCAGATGTTGATTTGGAGGAGGAGAACATCGAATTTTAGTAGCTAATCTTGTCTGGCTGAAGATGGAAAAACTTAGCGTTGAATGGGAGGCAACCCAAGTTCTGAAGGACAAATATGGCCGCACGGCAAGAAGGTACGTCCCTATTGTCCTACAGTTGGTTATTTGTGTCTTTTCTTTGAATTTCTCTTATTTATTTGATTGAACATTGCAAACACATTTCTTTAAACATTGAGGACAATGTTTCATTTAAGTTTGGAGGGGAAAGCAAGTTTTTTTTTAAATTTTTTCTGTCAAAATTTTTTCATTTCTACTTTTTGTTTTTGTTGTGTCTATACTCTTAGGAGACAATCCTATTTGCAATAAGGTTGCTCTTATGGATAACTTATCAAAATGCAAGTCCTTAGGGCTGATCCTACCCGTAATGTGGAATGAGATTCCAGTTTTTGTTTGCGACATGTGTTTTTAGATGTCCCAACATTCTAGTGTGAGTGCTTTTGGTTTATAATAGCATCCCTAGCATTCGCTATATGATATCTATTCTTGTCATTCTTGTAATGCTTCATAGTCATGTTACAACTCCTTGTGATGTGCACTTTGCTTTTTATGAACTTGTGTTGAGATTGTCATGTATAGTATGTCATGTGCATCTTAAAGTAGACTTTAGTGACCATGTGAACTTTGAGCCTTGTTCTTTAATTCTTGAGTGTCGTTCATCATTTTGCATCTTTTTTGTCACTTAAGTCGTTGCAGATCTCATTGTTCATTAACTTGGTCATATACGTAGAACACACATTGGAATCAATCGGTTAGAACATCTCCTTTATTCTATCCAAAAAATGAAGAGATTGCATTAAGCCTTGGAAATGATCTTAGGCCATGTTTGTTATGCCATAGCCAAAAGCCAACCTTAATTGTGTTAATTGTGAGACCCCATACTTTTTCAAGTTTATTTTGAAAGGTATTTTAAAGAATTTTGGGAATTTATTTGAGAATTAAAGTGTTTTGGGGATGATGTCTAATTCTAATTATGCTTTTATTAGTTACGTCTAGCTAAACTCNCAAACATATTTCACACTACGAAATGTTAAGTGTGCATTTTTGTACACTTTCTTATGCCAACTCCTTAACCTAGAAAGCTAGAACTTGGCTTTTGTGTTGTTTTAGTGTTTTGTAGGTAACTTGGAGCAAAAGAGGAAAAAGAAGTCAAAAGAGCTATTTCTGGACATTTCCTAATCAAATTAGGAAAACTAGAAAAATCTTGATGGAACTAGGAAAGTAAAACCCTAGTTGAAGTCATTTTTTAAGGGAA
This sequence comes from Purshia tridentata, assembly GCA_003254885.1. Classification (NCBI taxonomy): domain Eukaryota; kingdom Viridiplantae; phylum Streptophyta; class Magnoliopsida; order Rosales; family Rosaceae; genus Purshia; species Purshia tridentata. The sequence goes on from QANT01000324.1 coordinate 14,261, forward strand.
TCAGGAAACATGAAGGCAAGTATTTTAGAAGCTTTTAAGGAGTAGTGGGCCGCTTCACATGGAGATAATTGGACCAAGAGTGGACATCAAATGGCATGACAATAAGGAAATGGGCTTAAGTTGCCGCAAGCCCAAGGGATTAAAAACCCTAGGGCAGCAACATATGCTATGGGCCAAGGCCCTATAGTTGCCGCATGCCTCTAGCGTCAAAAACCCTAGTTTTAAGTGTTTTTCTTTCCTCCTTCTTCTCCGAAAGCCTCGCTATATAAACCTCATTATGCCTCAGATCTAGGAATCCATAATTTTTCACAAGAATTAGAATTTAGAGAGAGAAAAAGAGAGAGGATTTCAGCCAGCCAAGGGAAGGAGAGCCTAGCCTTGCCGTGCCTTGTAGCTGCAGCCTAATGGAAGAAGAAGCCACTGTCGCTACTGCCACGTTGCTACCATAGCAGTGATACCATCGCTGCCTTGTTGCCGTTGCCCCTCTGCCTTGCTGCCACGGCTTGCTTCCTTCTTTTCTTCTTTATTTATTTAGTTTTAAACTCTGCTTTTATTAGTTACGTCTAGCTAAACTCACAGCTAGGGCTAGGATGAAGCTCTAGTTATGCTACCTAATTTTTCTAGGGATTGTTAAATTTTAATACATACATATTTATGAATCGTGGATCTCTGTTTAGATTGACCTTATTTGTGTGGCACCTTTGACTGATCAACTTAGATTAAATGCATTTAGTTTATGTTGTGGAATCAAATAAGCTCAAAAGGATGATAATTTAAATATGCAACATGGAGATATCCTAAGAAAATATTGAAGGGATCATAGATTGCATAGTGTACATTACGGTGGATATATGGTCTATGTGTTTGTCATCTTCATAAATCCTAATGACTCTTGCATGGGTGATTGGCCTAGCTTGTCTAGGAACATGCAAGTTAACTTGCTAGGGCTTAAACTATGAGTATATGCATAGGAGGGTATAAAGGAAATAGCCAAAGCTTTTGGTAAGGAAACTTCACGCACATGTATGTTATTAAAGAAATATAATTCATAGGAAGGAAGGTAGTGAACTAGTGGTGGATTCTTAACCCTAGTGTTTCGTTCTCTTGATTCTTGTTATTAGTTTACAACATTTTAGTCTCTAAAAACCAATCCAAACCCCCCTGATCGTGTGTGTGAGTAGTGTTTGATTTAATTGCATTTAGTTAGGATAGTAGTTCTTGCATCAATATGCTTCTCTGAGGGATCAACCTCGTGCTTGCATGTCTTGCTACTTCACTACTCGTGCACTTGCGAGCTAATTAGAGCATCGCTTTAATACATTATTTTTGCTCTAATAAAACAATCAACAAGAAACCTCCAAGGAGGCTTGGGATATTCTACAGGTTACCAATAAGGGAACTTCTTCTATCAAAGAGTCTAAATTACAAATGCTAACTACACTATTTGAAAATATCAAAATACGTGAAGATGATATGTTTTTTGAATTTCATGCCAGGAGTGATATTGTGAATTCTTGCTATAACCTAGGTGATAGAATTCTTTAGCATAGAGTGGTCAAAAAGGTAATTCGGTCACTTCTTTCTCGCTTTCATGCTAAAGTAACTACAATAGAAGAAGTTAAAAACTTGAACACTTTGAGGATTGAAGACTTAACAGGCTTACTAAAAACCTTTGAAATGCAATTTCCTGAATCTAAGAAAGTAAAAAGTGTTACTCTTAAAATTGTTAATGAATCCTCTAATGAATCTGATAGTGGGTCTAATGCTTTCATAACTGTAAAAGATTTGACTTTGTTTGCTAAAAACTTTAGTCGTATGCTTAAGTCAAATAAAGGTAAGTCAAGTAATAGGAGTTTTGAATAAGAGTAGAGTGGGAAGTCAGAATCTAAGATGAATGTGAGGTCAAAAAAAAAATGTTCAGTGTTTTGAATGTCAAGGTTTTTGTCATTATGCGTCTAATTGTGCTAACATTAAGATAAAAATAGATAAAGAGAAAAATAAGGCAATGAATGTAACTTGGAGTGATAGTGGGTCTGATTTCGATAGTGGTCATGGTGAAAACAATAATCTTACTTTAATGGTGAAGTTAGATAATGATGATGAAAATGATGAGGATTTGGAAGAAAATCAAGATGAAGACATATTTGAAAAATACAAGGAGTTGTACGATGAGTGTTATAAGACCAAGATAAAGTGTCTTAAGATGTCTAAACAATTATTTGCAATTGAGAATGAGAAGAACGTTTTGTTGAATGAACATTCTGCTTTGTGTGGTAGATTGTTTGCTCTTGAGTATGATAAATGCAAGCTTGAAAAAGAAAAATCTGTCATGGTTGATAAATTGAATGTACTTGAGAATGAAAAATCTATATTTGTGCTTGAGAATTCTATTTTGCATGATAATTTGTTGTTTGATAATTCTGTTGTGCATAATAGGTTGGTTGAGAAAGAACATGATTTGAATAATTTGTTTGATAAAATTAGCTTCCTAGAATATAGTTTTAATGGGCAAGTTAATTTGGTAGAATTAATTTCCTTTCAGAAGGTAAAACTAGAGAATGATCTTGAAGAGGCCAGCAAAAGAAAAGATTGAGAAGTTATCCATAGGAGTTGGAAAAGTTGATAAGATGTTGAGCCTTAGAAAAACCTTCAGTGCTAAGACAGGTTTAGGTTTTGTAGGTGAAGAGTCCAAAGAGTGAATGTGCGGGAGAGAGGGGAGAGGAGAGAAATAAAAGGGGGAAAGGAGATTCCAGAAATTTCTGGAATTTTAAACCCATTTCAACGAAATTACAAGTTTGCCCCTCACTTTGAACCTCCATATTTTTCAAACCGTAACTCCAAATGACGCATACTACGTGTCTACGAACTCGTGAAGTCGAGCTCTACGCAACCATGTCAAAGTCAACTCTAAACTCTTTTATCACGTTCATAACTTTCTAACCGGGGCTCTAAACGACCCATGCCGCATGTCAATGAACTCGTGAGCCCAAGACCTTCCTAACGGACCCAAGGTCAAAGCTAGAATCTTGCTAGAACCAAAAGTCAACGTTGGGCCCTATTAACACTTACTTTGGAAGGTACGGGTCGTTACAATTTCTCTTTCTACACCTAACATACCTAAAGTTAAAAGTTTGTTGGTGATTGTGCAATTGACTAAATCTTCTTAGATACATACCTAAACAATTTCATTGTGTGTTTCATGTAGTTTAGGTGCATTTTTTTTTTCTTTCCAGGTTTATCAAAAATAAAAAATATAAAAATATAAAAAAAATTTGCATTCCATATATATCATTCTCATAACTTGAGTTGTGCAAGTTTTCAATTGAGATTTTTGATAATTTTGAATGATTTTGATATTTAGTTGAGTTTATTGTTTTATCATGCTATTTTGCGTCTCTTGTTAACTCAATTATTCTAACAGTACTTAGAAACTTATGACTCATTTCATTCACTTTTTCGAAACATATTTGCTTCTATTTTGATTATAACACTGAATTGATGAAAAATCTATGAATTGTTATTTGCATCTCATTCAAATAAAAAGATGGAGAGGGCTACCCAGTGGCTAAAGTGAAGCCGTCAATGGGACAAGTGTAACGACCCGTACTCCGTAAGGTAAAATTTTTTTAAAATTTTAATTTGGTCTTCGGGGCCCAAAGTTGACTTTGGGTTCGAATAAGATTTGGGCCCTGTTTGTTTGGCCGTAAACAAGAACAGGAATGGGAATTAATTTCCCATTCTATCAAAACAAGATGTTTGGCACACCTGTAATGTAAATAAGACTAGGAATTTGACCATAATTGATTGTAATCAATTCCATCAAATAGGTGGAATAGCAATACCAAGTAGGGGGTGGTATTTCTATTACACCTATTTACGGAATGTAAAATTACAACAAATATCCTTTTATTATTTAGCTTTTAAAAATTGAAAGATTAACATCTAACATCCTTCGTCCCCATCTTTGTACCATAGAATATCTACCACAAACACCACATCAATTTTCTCTCCCTCCTCCCGATTAGCATATTGAACAAACTTCCAGATTGAAGCAAAAAATTCCAATTCATTTAACATATAAATCCAGATCGCTTAAACATATAGATCTAGATTGAAGTAAAAAAAAAAAAAAACTTCAATTCTCTCTGCCTCATTATAGCTCCAACCCAGATTGAAAAGAAGAAAAAAACTTCAACATCATGAAACATATCACTCTTGTCAAATTTGGAGCTGGGTAACATCTTCATTTCTATTCCCTTGGTTGCTGAAGAGGATTCTGCATTTCACTGTTCAAATAATTTAGCAGATTTTACTAGGACTTGGAGAAAACCCAGATCTGGAGAAAACCCATTGATGTTGATTTTATGTATTTGAAGTAATTCAGAGGTGGATCACAAGATAATTTTACTTTTGGCAATAACCAATTGAGTTATCTTTGTATTTCATTTGCATTATATACTTAATATTTAAGAAAAAATGAAGAAGAGGAACTTCTGGGTCCATCATCAAAACGAGAGGAGATAAAAAGAAGGGTTTCTCCAAGAATCAAATAATCAAAACCAAAACACATGAATCACATGTCATGGCTTCCACTCCTTTTCCTTTGCCATGCTGAAAGAGAAACATGAGTCAACTGGAAGTACAAGTTGTAAAGTATTCGTTGAAAGCAAACATTGATTGTCTACTTAGAGTTCATGTTCTTTTAAAAAATATAATTGTTCATATTAAAAAATAATTTTATCTTTAAATTTGATAATTTAAAAAAAAGGATAAAATTGGAAAAATGATATTCTATATTCTATTACAAATCATTCCATGTTTTTAATTACTAAATTGCTCCAAACGTTGCAAAGGAACATTAAACTCAATACATTACTAGGTAGTAATGGAATGGAATACAATTCCTATTCCAATTGTAGCATTACGGCCAAACAAACAGAGTTTGACCTTGGGTTTGTTAGGAAGGCCTCGGGCTTACGAGTTTATAGACATGCGGCATGTCCCGTTTGGAGGGACGGTTTGAAAATTTTGTACGTGGCAAAGGACTCAAAAGTTGACTTTTTGAATTATAGGGCCCTTGGAGTGGACCTTGACATGGTTAGGTAGAGCTNGGCCCTTAGAGTAGACTTTGACATGGTTGCGTAGAGCTCGACTCCATGAGTTCGTAGACATGAAGTACGCGTCAAACAGAGTTACGGTTTGTAAGTTATGGACGGGTGAAATGAGTGGCAAAATCATAAATTGGGTGACTTAGCCTTTACAGATTCCAGAATTTTCTGGAATCTTCTCCCCCTTCTATTTCTCTCCCTCTCCTTCCTCTCAGCCCACAACAGCTTTCCCCCACTCTCCCTGCGCACACAACACACTCCCCCCCATTCAGTTGCTTCCGGCCAAACCCAGCTGCCAACAGTCCCACTCCCGCCGAAGCCAGCTGGCCGTGACCCAATGACGCCGACCACCCAGCCCCTGCATGCGCTGTTGCTTGAAAGGAACACCTCAAGCCGCCGGTTCTTCCAGTTTTTCTGGTCAGTTTTCGGCGCCTTTTCTGCCCGTTTTAGGTGGGTTTCCTCCCTCTTTCTTCCATCATAAAATTTCTTGTGTTGGGCTACCAATTTTGGATTATTTTAGACATGAGAAAATTGGAGATTTAAACCCCAAATTGGAAAATCTTTAATTTATGGCTTGGGGTGCGAATTTGTGGTCGGATTAGCTAATTTCCAACCTTAGGGACTCTTAATTTCGGTTTAGAACCTTGGCTTCAAGGAAAAAGTGAAGGAAATTGGAAGTTGGTGGATAAGGGCTTGCCCATTTCGGGTGATTGCTCGAAAATTTGGGGAATTCACACAATTTAGTGATATTTAGCCGAATTCCACCAATTAGAAACTTAATCCGGAGTTTGGATTGATGGGTTCAAGAGAAAAAGTAGAATTTGTGAATTTGGGGTTCGAAACACCACTACATTTGAGGGTTGAGATTAATATGACCCATTAATCACGAAATTTAGGATTTATTGTTGATTTTAGATTTCACTAAGTGGGTTATTAACTTGGGATTGTATAGAAAGAGATCGAGATTGACGAAACCCAATTTATTGGTTGTAGGCACCTTAAATGTGAGAACTAATGGCATATTTATCTTTTTCTTATAGGGACTACACCCGAGACTGAGGGCGACCCAGCCGAGCAACGAGACTAGACTAGACTCCTTGACTGTGAGTGGACTTTGTCTTATTTAAGTTTATTAAGTTTTTAAATCAAATTTATTTTCTTATGATTTGCTTAGTCGTGAATTTCAATTATCGATATTGATTTTGGGATTTTGAGTGCTATTAAATGAGTTTACGGGTTGATATTTTTATTAATTTATTATGATTGGGGCTTTTGTGAAAATAAATTACGGGATGGTTTCCTGGAACAATTATCGATTTCCTCATAAATTTTAAGAAAGTTTTAAACTGAGTTATGTAAATTTGATTGGAGTCATTGAGAATGGTTGGCTTTGGATTTTATTAAGCCCCCATTTAGTACCCGTTCTATATACTGAAATTATATAGGTCTTTGGGACCCATCACAGCATACACATAGGCTTTGGGCCGTGTGCCGGGATGCTTTGCCCTTTGGGGGTGGCTCTGCATGCAAGTACGGCAAATCAGTGGCCTTGCATGTGTATGATAGATCACGACTCTGCACATGTATGGCAGGTTATCGCCCTGCATGCGTACGGCAGGCTATGCCCCCTGCACATGTACGGCAGGCTATACGGGTAATTTGGGAGCGAATAAAGAAATTGACTTAAATTTTAGAATTTTCTTATGCAAGGAAACTTTGTTATTTTTGCAAAAATTGAATTTTCGCTGTTTTAAGGCAAATAATTGCAAATTATTCGTGCTAACTTTTGTAAATGATGGATAAAGGAAATCAATGAATCCGTTTTAAAAACTGAGGGTTTTCATGGAAAGTTTTTGAGGTCTTTGTGTGAATCTTTCGGTTGATTTTAAAAGTTTATTTTATTTTTGTCCACTCAATGGATTGTCTCACCTTTACCTTTGCGTTGCCTTTTTTTAAAATTTTCCCCATGTAACTGTGGTGGTGCAGTCGAGCAGAGATACGTCGAGGATACCGTAGATTTTGAAACTTTGTAAATTCTCTGCTTTTGTTCTTAACTAGTTATGCTAATTAAGGTGGTTGGACTGTAATGATACACATAACGCTCTTACTAGCAAAATATTACCTTGGTTTCCTTTTTATTATAATTTCGGGTCGGAGACCCCTGCTAGTGGTAGAGGAGCTGGCTTAGAAGTGTGTTTTACAGGTTTTCTAAGTAAGGGTTAGTCCAATTTCAAGGGAGGTTTTGCCGAATTTTTGATAGGATTTTCCTTGATATTGGATTTCCGCAGGATCACTCTGAGTTCCAGGGTGGAAGTTGGAGAGGGTCCTGTCAACAAGACATGCTTGCTTAACTCGCTTGAAAAGGGCTAATCATGTCGCCTTGAAATGAATATGTTACATAAAAAGAAAAAATCATTGTGGGGAATTCATTTGGGCTAAAATAAAATATAAAAAAATTTGTGCCCATTGTTTGCATTACATGTTTACTTTCATATTTCATCTTTTTCGGTTGCATCTAAAATCAAAGCACTTTGTTCTATCTTAAGTTTGTGATCCTTTTCATATGTGTCTTTGGAATTCAATTTAGTTTGTTAAATATAGGTGTGTCTAATAGAATGAGTATTCAATGTCTTATCTCTTTATTGCAATCTTTCATGTTTAATCATAGGCTCAATTTTTTTTTCCTGCTCAACTCATGTTCTCAACTCAAATCATGCATCATCATTTGATTGTTGGCATATCTTTATTTAAACTTCTACAAAAGGCATTGTTTTAGGGGGAGCTTTGGTTAATCATAAATTTCTTTTAGAATTTTTTTTTGAAGTGCTTTGGCAAAATTTGTTGGTTTTGGGTATGGGTCTACGTCTGCTTATAGAGTTTTTCGAATCAAGTTGTTGGTTGGAGTGTTGATTTCATACTCAATTTTTCCTATTTTTTCTCTTTTGATACTGCCTCTTGTTTGGATTTTTTGGGCATTCTTTTTGGCTATCCTCGCCAAAAAGGGGGAGAGATAGCTATATGGTGATTACACCAAGCTTTGCTTTTCACGAGTTTTGTGTTTGTGGGTCTTTTTCTTGTAGGATTCTTAAATGTGGACAATGATAGAGTTGGGTCTTGTCATAGTCTTTCATTTGACTATGATGTTTTGTCTAGGGAATGCCAAAAGGGGAGATTGTTAATGTAAATTTGTGTAATTGGCTATTTCCTAACGACAAAATAATCACTTTTAAGTACTATATTAGTTTAGATTAAGTGAGTCAAGCATTGGTTTTAATCATCGTTTAAAGTAAAACAGGATTAAAGGTTCAAATGTTGATCAAGTTGTGTCTCAATGTTCAATTCCTATCAAGATCAAGGTAATATGTCTTAGAGACTATGCATGCATTCTAGGTAATTAGAAATTATTCATACTTCTTTAAATGTGTTTTAATTTCTTTGGGTTTGAAAAAGGATGTTTAAAATTGTTTTAAAAATATTTTTGATCACAGAGGATTGACCCCATGCTTTAGATAAGTCTTGAATCTACGGGCTCGTAGACGTGAACTGTACATTAATCGGAGTTGCAATTTGAAAGTTATAGACATTCAAAATGAGGGCTAAACTTGTCAATTTTGAAAGTTTCAAAAAGTTTAGAAAAATTTTGGAAAATTTTATAAAAAATTTTGGAAAACTTTATAAAAAATTTTGACAAAAACTTATTAGTTTGGTGTTAAAATTTCCATATCCCAAAAAACGAAAGTATTTTTGAAATTTCACTCCTTGATCACAGCTAAATTCAGGTTTATATATAATTATTGATCAGGGCATGTACTCCACAAGAAAAAAGGCTTCGGATGATGAAATCATTTCGTCTCCCAATGTCATGTTTTGTCGCCAAAGAATTTCGCCAAGGAGTTTGTCACCCAAACCTCCTCGCCTAAGATTTTGGGCTGAAATGTTTAAGGTTTTGGGCGACGAAATGTTTAGGTTTTGGGCAACTTTGGGTAGTGAATTTGATTTGTCCCCCAAAATAATTATTGGCGACGAAATTGTGGTTCGTCACTCAAACACAGAAGAGTTCGAGAAAGAAAAAGTAAACTTTTTCCATATTTTATATTCACCCTTGGAAAATTTTTTAAAGAAGTTTATCAATTTTACATTATATTTGTCACCCAAACCTCCTCGCCTAAGATTTTGGGCTGAAATGTTTAAGGTTTTGGGCGACGAAATGTTTAGGTTTTGGGCAACTTTGGGTAGTGAATTTGATTTGTCCCCCAAAATAATTATTGGCGACGAAATTGTGGTTCGTCACTCAAACACAGAAGAGTTCGAGAAAGAAAAAGTAAACTTTTTCCATATTTTATATTCACCCTTGATAAATTTTTTAAAGAAGTTTATCAATTTTACATTATTTAACTGATAAAAAAATTCATGCTATGCAAGTTTATTGTTAATTAAAGAATATTAGTAATTGTATAAAGATTAGCCAAAGGCCGAAAACCTCCAAAAAGTCACGAGTTTGAATCAAAATCCAAAATAAAAAATAAGATAGTTTAGTTTGTCTTAAATTCCCACTCGGGGGCTTAAAATTTAATTTTTTTTCCTATTCTTTTTTTTGGCCAATAATTTGTTTTTTCTATTCCTTGCCGTTGGTTTTAGAATAGAGTGATTCCAAATCCAAGAATTCACTTATCCAAAATGAGAAAACAGTAAGACATTAGATTCCACCATTATTAATTTCATAATTTCCTAATTATTTATTTATTAATTCTCTAGTTTAGAGTGGTAATCTAGAAATCAAATATTTACTACTTTCTCAAGATTTATCAACGAAACTCACATAAAATATTCGAAGATAGATTCCTCTATATCTACTCTAAGCCTAACAAGTAACTACAAAAGATCAAAGCATCCTAAGCATCCTATGTGAAAAATAATTTGAATGACCATGATATTATCAAAGGTAATTTATAATTAAGAATTAAATAATCAATCAATTATTAAGGAATAGAAAGAAATTAAATATATCCTCAACTTAATGTACAATAATCCTAAATTTAATACAAAAGAAATAATCAACTAGGCTTGTTAGAAAATGAATCTTTGTCCAAAAAGGTAGAAATTAAAGTCCTTATTAGAATTTACATGTCTGTAAAGGAGAATTATTGGTTGTTTGTTTTCTATTAATCAATTAAGAAAACAATGATCCGTGGTTTTCTTTTTCTCAATTCTTCTCCTTGTCGTTCCTCCATAACACTAGAACTTGAAATTTGAAGGAATGTCGCTTTTTGATAAGGTTAATTGTGTATACTACTTTTTGTTTAATTAGTGCTGATATATAGCACTTAATTTTTAGTTTCTTTCTAATTAAACTATTGCATTTGCTTTAATTTAATTGACATATATATATATATATATATCTATGTATAATATTATATATGGCACTGCTTTGATGTAATACTTGGTTTTTTTGGGCGATATGCAGTCTAACAAAGAAGTAAAGTTTCTTAAGCTGCTCAAGGAAGAAAAGATCCGATTCAGGGAGTTGGCGGAACGGGAACTTCATGAAGCGAGGGTACACTTGAGTATGGCAAGGAAAGAATTGGGTGAGGCTAAATCTCAAGTCTTGGCTCTCAAAGCCCAGCTCGAGGCATATAACAATGAGAAGCAAGCAAAGCTTGACTTGGCCAGAAAGGAACTAAATTCTACAAAAGCTGAAGTTGTGGATCTCAGAGCCAAGCTGGTGGCAGCTCAGAAGGAGACTCGATGGCAGTTGACTTGGCTTCTAAAGCATTGGGGTCGTGTAAGGGTTAAGTCTCAGACCATCACAAATAATGGATAGCTCTTCAGCTTAAGTTTGCACTTGATTCTACTTTCTTCCCTATCAAGAAAGACAAGAACATAATTTATTTATTTATTTTAGATCTTGTTAAAACAATTCTTAAACATGTAAGCATGTTGTGATACCCAGTGTAAACTATTTATAATTCATAAGCACACACATGCATAAAACACATAATCTTTGTATATCCAAATAGGACTTACCATTGGTTGAAAAAGACATGGTGAAATTTAAGTTAGTCTTCTACTCTCTTTAGAACTTGAAGCAATTGATGTGTGGGGCTTAATTTATGCAGTGTGTATGAAAAAAAAAACATATTAACACAAAGAATAAAAAATTAAAGAAAATGCTTAGCTCTCGGCTTGTTATAAGTAGGTTGGCACTGAATGCTCGGCTTATTAAAAATGAATTGGTCTATCAATGTATAAAGTCTGTGGGCCGGACTATCAGCCCAATGTTTTTCTTTTGGGCCTAAAAAAAAGCCCCTCGTTTTTCTTATTTGGTGTAATTGTGCTGGAGTATGTTGTAACACCCCGCACTAGCTTTTTAAAGGTTTTCGGGATTTTACTGGAAAAGTAAAACGTTTTGGAGGTTTTCAAATTTAAAAGTTGACTTTTAAACTTGGGGCAAAAAGTTTACTTTTGTTTTGGGAGGACTTTTCGCGTTGACTTTAGGTTCATTGGAAAGGTCTCGTCCTCACGAATTCGTAGAAACGTAGCACGCGTCAAACGGAGCCACGGTTTGGAAGTTACGGACGTGTGAAGAGAGGGGCAAGTTTGTAATTTTGAAAAGTTAGATTCTAAAAAGGGGGCACAGAAACCCAGAAATCACAGTTTTCTCTCTCCTCTCTCTCGAAGCTTCCCTCTCACCCAGCCGTGACTTCCGCCGGCGCGTGGGGGCGCGTTCGGCAGTGGCTGGAGCCGATCTTCAGCTCGCTGTGCTCGCCTCTCCTCCCTCTTCCTCCCAGTGGTGGCAGCTTCCCGTGAAATAGCCCGGAAAGAGAAGAATCGCACGTGCACAGTCGGCGTCACGGCGGCGATCTCGGCGATTTCGACGACGACGCGACCTCCCACCTGCCCAGATCTCTTCCTCTCGTCGAGCCCAGCGTGTTGGTGGGTTCGATTGACCCGTGGGACCGCCGTGGGTGGCGGATCGAGGCCAGGGAGGCTGGCGGCTTTGTGGCCAATTTTCTTCCTTTTCCAGCCACTTTTGGCCGTCGACCCAGGTTTGAGAATCGATCCCCTCGATCTCCTCTACGTGCCTGTTTAGTTTGTTTTAGCTAAACGTGACTTTCATTTTTGGCAGTTGACCGCCCGTTGACCACCGGGAGTCCCGTCGCGTGTGGTGGTTCCAGTGACCCAGTTTCTATGTTTTTGGCCTCGGGCCAACCACCCGAGCTTGTGTGTGAGCTTCTTGACCTTTCGTGTGCTTTCCGAGGTCGGGCAACCCCCGTGCGTGGTGGTTCCCGCCGTTTCAGTTGTTTGTTGGCTTGGTTAGCGGATTGTGTTGTGAACTCTGTTGTTGTTGCTTGGTTTGTCTGGTCTTAACAGGTACTCGGCACGGAAATTGTATTTTCGATGTCGTTATGCTGCCGGATTTTGGAATCCGAGCAAAGAAGCCACGAAGGGCAGTTTAGTCTTTTCGCGTGGTTGAGTGAACCTAAGATCATTTAATTCTTAGTTAGTTAGTTACTTGGCTGTTTTGAGTGCTTGTTTGTTTGGTTGCTGGTTGCTAGTTAAGGGGGGTTACGGAATTAGGATTGGATTACCGATAATTTAAGGATTATTTGATATTACAGAATTAAGTAATGTTTGGAGATTCAATGAGGACTAAGTAAGGATTAGTGGTTTGTTGAGGACCGGTGAGTCCAGGAGGAGACTTTTGGTTAGGATTGGGATTCCCGAGGGTTTTAAGGTTATTGCTTTTTAAGGTGTTTGAGTGTAAATTGTTGGTTTTGGGAACTGATTTTGAGAATTCAGTTTATTTTTTGGATAAAATTAAGATTTGATTTTACTTATCAGTTTCTGGTAACCTTTGGTTCTTTAAGAAAGGATTTAATTTTAAGTTTGAGCTTGGGTTAACCTTCTCGTGATATCAAAAGGTTTTGGAACCTGGATTTTGGTGTTTTGAACTGAAAATATTTCTTTTCGAATTGGTACGGTTTTCAAAGCACCCAGTTGGTACTCGTTCAGCTTCTCAGATTATACAGGTCTTTGGGACCCATCACGGCACACACATAGGCTTTGGGCCGTGTGTCGGGATGCCTTGCCCTTTGGGGGCGGCCCTGCGTGCACGTACGGCAGTTGTTGGCTCTGCATGTGTATGACAAACCCTGGCTCTGCACATGTACGGCAGGATATTGGCCCTGCATGCGTACGGCAGGTCGTAGGCCCTGCGCATGTACGGCAGGATTATTGGCCCTGCATGCGTACGGCAGGTTGTGAGCCCTGCGCATATACGGCAAGTTAGCTGGATGTGGATTGGGTGATGGTTTTCATATCTTGTGAGTTACAGATTGTTTTTGATTATGGAACTTTAATTCTTGTTTTATAATTTGAGACTTTGATTAGTTTTATTGATTTCTAAGCGTTTTTAAAGCGGATTTGAAATCGGTAATTATTTTCTCTTTCGTGGATTTTTATGAAATGTTTTAAAGCTAAGGGAATCTCAAAGGCTGACAGTGAAGTGTTGGGAAACTTTGAATTTAAAGGTTTGGGCGAGAATTGATTACCGGGGTTTGAGTAACAAAGGTCATTGAGATTTAAGGGTTAGTAAAAGGTTTCGGAGTATCAGTGGTTTTAATTGAGGATTTAGTGGGTTCTAAAGGTTATTTGAGGATAGTGGAAGGATTAATTGAGGTTTAAGTTGGTTCTGAATGGTTATCGAGGATTCCAAGATTATTGGAGAATCTAATGGGAGTCTAAGTCAGGACCTTGTGATGTAATTCGAGGTGATTTCCAGTTTAGGGGATCAATTGAGGATAATTGAGGTATTACAGATTGGGACAGTGAATTTGATCGGTTTAGAGGATTTGGTGATCAGGTTATGGTTTATGAATTGTGATTTGTGGTTTGACTGTGCTTGAGGCATTAAGATGAATTGTGATTTGATTATTTTACTGAATTATTAATTTGAAGTTTACAGTAGTTTCACTCATACGAGCTCTAGTGAGCTTACCGGGTTTGTGTGTAAACCCGGTGCACTTGTGGTTGGGTGCAGGGTTCGGTTTTGCAGGTTGAGCAGGCTGAAGAGGCAGTGGAGAGAAGACGAGGCAGTGGGACCAGCAGTGTTCAGAAAGTTATTTTACAGTTGGATTTTTATGTAAAAATTTTTACAACTTGTTTTATAAATGTGCTTTTGTAATTTACAGTTGTTTTCAGGAAATTATTTTATATTCATGGCTCACAGTTTCAGAAAAAGGGCCCACAGCTTCAGGAAATAATTTCAGTTTTCAGGTTCAGTTGGTGTTCACGTGTTCGAGGGTCGGGGCGTGACATGTGTTGTAAATTGAAATCAATCACATGAGTATAAATATATGAAAGCAATGCCACCCCTCCCAATTTGTGAGGTTTTGAAACAAAACCCTTCTCATTCTCATATGATACATCAATTTGAACATGGGATCCTCTCTGATCCCATCTATTGAGGAGGTACGTACGTAGTGTAGTACAATCAACATAGAACTCGGCTTTCAAATTCCCCAGTTTTAAAACTAATTTGCAAAAATATAGTATCAAACCATCAATCCCGGGTCCCACCCGTCATAAATCCAAAACGTTCATAATTATACAATGTAAAATTTAAGAAAAAAAACTAGATATGCATATACATTCCAAATATTTACAAGAGTTTAAAAAATAAAAATAAAAATAAGTAGTAGCATCACATGACATTTACCAGTATAACAAAATACTTAAAACCCACACTGTAGTAACTATAAACTCTCTATCAATACATACATGCGGGCCAAGTACGTGTACATAGATATGGCTAACCTTTATCAATACGCGAACACACAATGGTTCACAGAGATTCCCAACTTTATCAATACGCACGTAGATAGTGCACTAGGACACACGGCCCAAAGCCTATATGTGTGAACCGATGGGTCTCAAAGACCTATAACCAGCCATTTACCCCCGGGTACTGTTCAGTGGTTTAAAAACCATAAACCAGTATCTCCATAAACATATTACATATACATTCTCAAAATTCCACAAGATAAATATTTGCGAATAAAACAATCATCCAATCAAACCACAAATTCAATAGATACTTAAGTAAATTCAAAACAAGTCTTAAAATATTTAAAAGACAAATTTGAAACCAAAAATCCACTCAAAAACTTGGCGAGCAAAACGTAAGCCTTGCCGATCACCAAACTAGCGGCCAACACCCAAAAACTTCTCCAAAAACACTCCCGATCGTCCTATACAAATACGTAAGGTCTAAATTGGTTCCCAAAAAACTTAAAATAAGGAAAAGAACATTTTTTGTCACTGGCCGGTCCAACACCGCCGCACATGGCGGCGCCGGCGGTGGTCAACGGCGACGGCCACCGAAAAGTTGACTTTTTGGGCGACCAACTCAAAAATAAATTGACTATATCAAATCAATGAGCTCGATGAGAGGAACAACTTTGTCAACTGGGCTGAGTCCAAAAGTGGCCAGAAGTGGCTGGAAAACCCAAATTTCGGTCTGAAATTTTTGTCACCGATCTAAAAATTCAAACCTACATGAAAAATTACAAATCACACATGGTTGGAAAGCTTGAAACGTGAGGATTTCAAAAAGGTAAGAATTGAACCAAATCAAGGTCAGACGAAGCAGGAATTTTGATTTGAAACTCACGGTAGCCGAAACTTTCAGGGCTCTATTCGTCGTCCACAGTGGTCTGATCAGGACGATTTGGATATGGATAGAAAGAGGATGAAGAGGCATACAAAACCCGACCAACCTAACGTCTAAAAGATGCTGCATGCACCTCCACGCGCGGCTGAAAGGTGTGACGGTGATTCTGATCGCCAGACACTGTTCACGCGTGATTTTTGATTTTTTTTTTTTGAAAAATGAAATTATTTTTCCTATTTATATTTTCCCCCTCAAACTTCAAACGCGCATACCTCCTAAACCGTAACTCCAAATTACGAGCCGTTCTTCCTACACGCTCTTGAGGTCGAGCTCTACGCAACCATATAAAAATTTGGGTCAAAACAACCTTTTAAAAATATACGTCCTTTGCAAAACCAAAACTTCCCTAAGTGAGGGCAAATTGGTAAATTCACCTCAAAGACTTTAAATGACGATCCAACAATGAAAACTAGGGACGGATCGTAATAGTGTTTACCATTTTTTGCATGTCAAATATTAAAAAAATACCAAAACAACTTAAAAGACCGTTGGTGGAGAGAGAATATAAAATTTACAAAATTGGCTAATAATATTATAAGTCCAAATATATTCAATATTGACCTTATATTAAAGATTTCACTAAAATAATACTAATGGTATTTTTTTTTATAAATATTAAATGATAAATTGCTACTTAACCATTACTTAATCTAAATTGGGCTTATTTTAAATAAGTATTATCATATTACTCTCAGCTATTACTATCAGCACCACTGTAGCTTCAACACGTATTAATATCACTCTCAAGTTACAAAATCACTTTTCAAGCTATGTATTTCTATCACCATCACTATCACTGTCACAACAAACAAAAAGCTTAAGGACTGAGATTGGGTGTTCTATTCAGTGGTGGTGAGGGGAACATGGCAGCTATTGGGAATGGTGTTGACCTATTGGGTATGAGTGTAGTGTAAATAGTTTGGTTAGGAGAGAAATTTATTATTGTTAGGTATGTGTGTAAAATTGTGAGTAAGGAAAGAAAATTAAAATAATGGGTTGATTATCTATTAATAAGAGTGATGTGGTAATTGTGGTTGGGTAAAATAAGAAAAAATTGATTTGAAAAAGGTGGGTGTTGAGTAAATTAAGAAATGGATAAATTACAATTTATTGCCTCAACTTTACCCCGAGTTTCAAGTTGGTGCCTCTGGTTTAAAAAATGTTAATTTTATATCTCAATTTGAAACCCTTTCAATTTAGTATAGCACTGTTAGAATGTCCATTAACCGCCTACCTGGCGCTGATCTGGCAATCATGTGTAAGTGTTAGATTGGTTCCCACCCAATTAACCCACGTATTCAAGTCCACGTAATTGCCCTCCAAGGCTAAGTGCCATCTGGACTGACGCACATCCACGTGGCATTAAAAAATAATAAAATAACAACAACAAAACAATTATTGAAATTTGAAAACCCAAAACACATAATGTGTTAACCCAAAAAAATTTCCTTTTTCATTATTGTTCTGAAAACTGAAAAGACAAACAAACCAAAACCATTCTCATGTTCATCCAAAAACCCAGATCTAGAACCTGAAATCCATACCCTTGAAATATATTTGAAATTTCGAGTGCAAATAACATGAAGATTGCGTACCTAGTATAAGTTTAAGGTGTACCTAGTATAATATTGAGGTGGAGACAGTATAGCCTGGAAAATTCGCTCCGATGATGACTTTGATATTCCCATATATGGTAAGTCGCAAATCTCCCTAAATCTAAAAATGAGTTTTTCATCTGTGTTGTTGTAATGAGTTGGGTTGTTTCTGAGTGTTGTCATGATGGAGTGGATTGTTTTCTTTGTTGTTGTGTTGGGTTGGGGTGGGTTCTTTCTCTGTGTTGTTGTCATGGGTTGGGGTGGGTTTTTTACCTATGTTGTTCTGATTTGTTGTGTGGTTCTGGGTTTTTTTTCTTGTGTAGTTGTAACGAATATGTTGTTGGATGCAAATAGTTGTATTTATGGGTGTTGAACTCACTTAATCATACTTCTAAGTACAATGAAATTGGTTTTTTACCTGGAAATAGGTGCATTATGTGGCTTTTGTGTATTAAGAAATTGGTACTTTGTTTGGTAGTGGTAAAGTGTTTGCTGAATGGTTTGTGGTCAAAAAAGTGTATGCCTTTGAATATGTGTGTGGTCCCCTAGGAACAAAAATGCACAAGTGGTTGAAAATGTCAAGAATATTGCTCAATATTAAAGTGCATCCGTATGTGTGTGTTTCTTAAATTTTTTGTGTGTCTTTTTTTCTTTTTGTACAGAAAATTTTGAAAGATTCTCCCTTCGATTGCATCATGGTGGTGAATTGATAAGGGAATCTTATAAGGGTGGGAAAGTAACATGGATTGATAATTTGGACAAAGACTTTATGTCTCTAGCACGAGTTGATGCCATAGTTGATAAGTTGGGTTATAATGGTAACTTTGTGTTCTAATATTACAAAGTACCTGATGTTGAATTTGCATAAGGAGTTAGGTGGCTAGAGTAGGAGGATGATGTTATGCGCATGTGTGAATATGTTGGGGAACACTCAATTATTGACATGTTCTTTGAGCATTTGGACCCAATGGAGGCTTATGAGAGGCACAAAGAATATGTTGATAGAACTACAAGGGTGCCCAGTACTGTTGCTCTTGAAGTGTTGGAGGAGGATGAAGATGGGCAAAGAAGAGAGACCACTGTCATAGGCAATACAAGCCAATTTAAGAGGAAGTCAGATAGGCCAAGTGGCACTTTTGTACCCATACAAGTAAAAAGATGCCCTGATGAAGCGAATGAAGTAGCCACTAAAGAAATAACCACCGCCACTGAAGAATCATGTGTTCAAAAAGCAGCTAATGAAGAAAATGTTGAGGGTTCTCAAGTAGGAGCTAATGAAAAACCCATTACAGCTAATGAAGAACTAGCCACTATTAATGAAGAGACAACAACCACTGTCAATGAAGAGACACCTATTCAAAGTGCTCAAGATGCTACTTTTGATGCAACTAATGATCTACCAGATGACTTTGTCGATGAAGACTATGGACCAGATGATGATCACATGGATTTCAGAAGGTTTGTTGAAGAAAATGTGAAGGTGAAAGATAGTGTCACACAATGATACATGGAAGGAGCAAACAGAGGGGGGAAAGCTTAAATAGGTGTTCATCTTCAAGAATCATTCAAGATTTGGGTGTGGATGAGCTAGCAAATGATGAGGAAGAGTATCATACTGAAGAGCTGGACAGTGACCATGGTTCTGATGATGAAGGAAATCGTATAAAATGGCCTGTGTTTAATGAAGAGACATATATGAAGGATCCAAATTTTAAGCTTGGTTTGATATTTTCAAATGCAGTTGTGTTCAAGAAAGCTGTGAGGATGTATTCAATAAAGAATGGGTATGGGAACATCAAGTTTGTCAGAAATATAGCTTGGAAGTTGAACGTAGTTTGTGATGATGGCTGTCCTTGGAAGCTCATGGCTGGAAAGATGTATAGAGAGGATACCTTCCAAGTGAAGAAAATCAATAGAAAACAGACATGCACATTCCTTCATGACAACCAGGTGGATCACAGAGATGTATGTTGATAAGGTCAAGTTGAACCCTTTTATTCCAATGGAGTCCTTCATGCAGACAGTGGAAGCAGAATGGGATGTCAATGTTACATGGATGCAAGCATATAGAGCATTGAAACAGGCCAAGAAAATCATTGAAGGTACTTCTCTTGAGCAATATTCCATAATTAGAGATTATTGTGCAGAGATAATGAGAAGCAATCCAGGAAGCATCGCAAAGATTTTTGTAGAGGACAGACACTTCAAAAGGCTATACATGTGTTTAGGTGCTTGCAAAGAAGGTTTCAAGAAAGGCTACTGACCACTATTAGGATTGGATGGTTGTCATTTGAAGGGAGTGTTTGGTGGACAGTTGCTCTCTGTTGTTGGAGTTGAGGTGAATGTGGAGACATGGGTTGTAGCATATGCAGTAGTTGAGACTGAGAACAAAGACTCGTGGACATGGTTTCTAACTTTGTTGGTAGATGATATTCACATTTATATCTAATCAACAGAAGGGTTTACTTCCAGCTTGGAGACAAGTTCTCCCAATTGCCACCACAGGTTTTGTGTGAGGCACATGTACACCAACTTCTGCAAGAACTACAAAGGGCTAGTTTTAAAGAATGCCATGTGAAAATGTGCAAGATCAACCACATCTACTTACTTCAAGTGGGCTATGGGAGATGTGATAAGGCTAAATGACAAGGCACATGGATGGTTGCTTGAAAGACTAGCAGAACATTGGAGTAGGGCTTATTTGAATACATATCCTACTGTAACATGCTACTAAACAACCTTTAGGAGTCCTTCAATGCAGTCATAGGAAAGGTTAGAGACAAGCCAATATTAACAATATTGGAGATGATAAAAACTATGTTGATGAAGAGAATTCAGGTGAGTAAAGATAAAATGAGAAGGCATGTGGGAGATATATGCCCTAAGGTTATGAAGAAAGTTAAGGAAAATAAAATAGCAAGTGCTGAATGTCAAACCACTTGGAATGGACATCACAGCTACCAAGTGTGTGGAGATCAATACATTGAGGATCTAAATGAGCATGCATGCACATGTAGGAGATATCAATTGACTGGAATTCCTTGTGTTTATACATGTGTAGCTATTAGATTCACTAGGCAAAGAGCTGAACTCTTTGTGCATCCTTGTTACTTAAAAACCAAGTACTTTGAGTCATACGAGTGCCTAATTAATCCTGTGAATGGGATGAGGTTGTGGGATGAAATTGATGGAGAACCAATAGCCCACCTCAATATAATAGACAGCCTGGGAGACTAAGAATGAAAAGGAAGAAGGGAGTTGATGAGGTGACAACAAGGCAAGAGCAAACAGCCACAGGTGAGGCATCGACACTTGAATGCCTTGGGAGAAAAGAACAAATGACTCTGAAGTGTAGCCAGTGCAAGAAATCTGGGCATAATGCCAGGACATGTCACAGAAATTTGCCTCCTAGGGAGAGGCCCGCAACACGTTCTCAAGCTGGAACTAGAAAGGTATGCCTCCATTGATGAACATTATTTATTATGTTTCAATTTTATTATCTAAAAGTGTTTTAATTATGTTTTAATTATAATACGTAAACATGTTTTAATTATGTTACTGTAGCTAAGGACATCTAGCCCCCAAAGCACATCTACCCCTCAAAGCACATCTGCACCCCTAAAACACTCTTGCCCCATTTCAAAGGAGAACTAGAAGAAAAAGGTTAAATTTCAATCCTAACAAGTGCTGGATCAGTTGTTATTATGTTTTGTTTATGACAGATAACTCTTTTTGAATTATTTGCATGCTAGAAATAGTTCTTAGTCAACACAGTCCTCTCAAGCAACAACTAGTTCTGCACCACAACCCACACAACCATCCTAATAGCAACAGTGATGGAGCATTTAAATAGACATGATAAAATATTTTAGTAGCATTTTGGACATATTTTGGTCACATTTTGGACAGGGAGTCATGGACATATTTTAGATAGACAAGATGAACATATTTTGGTAGCATGTTGGTGGCATTTTGGACCAAAGTTTGCCTTTAATTATCAGTATATTGACAATTACTCTTTTGGAGGCATTTTGGATGTAATTGGATATGGTAATGGTTTATTTTAGTGATGATGGTATTGGAATGATGTAACTGGATATGCTATTGGAATATTGTTATTGAAATTATGGTATTTGAATGAGATTATTGGAGCAAATTGGAAACATTTTATATGTAATTCATTGGTTTATGTTGCAATTTTTCAAGTTTATACAGATTATTTCGTGTAGACTCAATAGAACTTGCAAAATAAACCACCCAAAATTTAAGCAAAAAAGAAAACATGCAAATAAATCATGTTAATAATATTATTCCTTTATTAATTAAAAAGATACAAATACGATGAGAGATTCCATGGAGGCATTAAAAATTACAAATGCCAAAACATATACCAAAACACAAAATCACACCCATTGCCATCTTAAAAACATACAAGCTTCCCCCTACTAGTAAATTACAAGCTTTTCCTACCCTATTTTCATCCCTTACGAACATGAGGCATAAAAAGTCAGACAAATTAACCAAGAAACCACAGTCATAGCCCATAACAATTTCTTTGTTAGCAGAACCTTCCTTAGATCTTCTTCAACCTTTGTTTGCTTCCTTAAAAGACCAGGTATGATAATCCTTGAACGATTGCACATAGAGGGTCCAACCACTCAAAGAACTGACAGCTTCTTCTTTGCTACAAATTCAAAAGTAGAAAGCAAAGAAAAATCGTGAAATTACAGAAGAAAATATTAATTCCAAAAATTATAACTGAAATTATCATATCCCATATCTAGGACAACGAACAAATCGCCTTCTAGGATTCAAGTCCATCCAAGAGGTGAATTTTACAACTTTCGTGCCACATCCACAAGTTACCTAGTCCATTTCAATGGATGGGAGATCCAAAGGGAACTTCCAATGCCCTAGATCTCGAATTTAGGCTGGCTTCAACTTTTCAAATAAAACCAAAGGATTAAATGTGATGGCGGAGAGAACCCTATGCTTTGGTCTTATAATGGCTGATTAAGATTGATGGGTCAAGCCTCTTCAATTGTGCCTGGTTTCGAGTTGGAAGGAGGAGAGAGATAGGCATTGTATAGAGGAGAAGGTACCCAGTTCTTTCAAAAAGTGTTTTGGGTATTCAAATTTGAATAAATTGTTATGTTATTGTTATTTTATTATTTTTTAATGCCACGTGGATGTGCGTCAGTCCAGATGGCACTTAGTCTTGGAGGGAAATTACGTGGACTTAAGTACGTGGATTAATTGGGCAGAAACCGATCTAAGGCTGACACGTGGTTGCCAGGTGAGCGCTAGATAGATGGTTAACTAACATTCTAACGGTGAGATATTAAATTGAAACGGTTTCAAAATTGAGATATAAAATTAACATTTTTTGAACCAGAGGTACCAACTTGAAATTCAGAGTAAAGTTGAGGCACTAAATTGTAATTTACCCTTAAGAAATTGAGTAACAAAAAAAAAGTATTAGATATAAATAGAAATTCTCATTAAAAAAGTAAAAATGAAACTTCATTCGTTTTTCCCGCCTCACTTTGGATTAACGGACAAAACCCGAAGCCTGGCACTGTTCCGTCTGCTATTCAGTGACGAAATCTAAGCTATTCCTCTGCCTCCATTGGCTTCAATCTTCGTCAGAACTAAAAGGTGAGAAGCTTAATCCTTAAATCGATTGAGGCCACTTAAATAGCTAGATTAAGATGCTAACTAAGATTGCGGTATGTACTTTCATTTTACCCACAAATTTGTGTATTTGTTTATTTTTTAACTTTAGTGATACCGTGGGGGTAATGGGCTTCACCCGCCAAATTCTTTGGTTCTTTTCCTACTAGTCTAATTTATGACAAGTTTTTTTTTTCCTTAATACAATTTTTTTTTTTTTGGGATAATGGTTGGTCTGCTCGTTTTTTTGTTGTTGTTAAATTTGGGGAGATGTTGGATCCATTTAGAGAGGCTCCATTTTCTGTATAATCATGGCAGAAAGAGAACTGCAATCCAAAACATCCAAGCAAAAATCTCGTTTCCACCCCAAACCCTTACCTTTTATCACTCCTCCAACTCCACAAAGCCTGACCCCTCGCCGATCAGCACGCCGAGCCTCACTACAGTTTGATTCTACCACTTCTCATAAACTGTTCGAAGATTTCACTAATGTCAAAGAATTGCAAAACGATTCTGCCAAAACACGCAGGAAGGAAAAGATCCAGAAAATTCCAAATACCTTAAAATCTGCTAACAAGGGTGAGAAGTTGAAGCAT
>QANT01000326.1:0-26712 GCA_003254885.1 Purshia tridentata
TTTTTTGATGATATGAAAGCACAATTTTTATAGTTCAAATAGTATTTGCGTAAAAAAGCCTTAAAAATAATCTGCTCTGGTTCCCAAGAGATTGGCATGTGAAGCCAACTAATCATATTCATTTTGAATAAATTGCATGTACAGAGAGAGATTCACCCCAGACTTAAAATAGGGTAGGGCCAGCTATGAGATTGTTCACATCTCTGACAATAAATTCAACTATCAAAACAAGAAGGTTGATTAGCAAATATGATNAAAAAAAGTTCAGGTGGTACGGGAGCACACCCCCTATAGTCCAGGTGGTATTTGTGTAAAAAAGCCTTACAATTTTGCCGAGTGAGGGCCACTAGAAATATTTCACGGGGAACTTTGAACAATCAATTACTTAGTTCAGCATATAAACCAACCAGTCCATGCTTAAATAACCAAGACCAAAAACAATGACTACCATCTCATGGATAAAAAAGAAAATTCCACATCTCAGTAAATATGCATGCACGGTATACAAACAGCACTTTGAAGTTTCCTCGGGAAAAGGACATCACATCTCAACAAACATCGCTCCTTGCATAAGAGAAAAACTGTGATATATCACATTTAGCCGCAACTCCATCATCTTAAACATGGTGCCAACTATGATACAAGTGCGACAATTACATCTTTCTATTTATGTGTATCATCAAGTAACAAATGAGAGCGGCAAGTCTGACAGCAAAAAAGTGTATAGTGTTGTATTCTACTTAAATAAAGAATCAACATTAATACATCTATTTATCTTTACAGTGGGACATTTGGCTACAAAGTTGGAAACCATACAACTTGGACGACAAACAAATTGGGTGAGCATACCAATTAGTGGAATATCTGCTAAAGATTTGAAACTCTTCTCCTGTCCAGTTAATTAACTCACAAAGTCACAATTTTTCTGTTCTAGAACACGAACTTTCCGCATCTTCCATATGGTCAGGAGGGAGGCGACCTTCAAATGTATAAGTCTGGTAACCAGCTGAACTGGAGAGCTGATATGAGCCACTGCTGCTTATAGATCTTTCAATATCATCCATCTCAGCCACAAGGGGAATTGGTCTTTCAGGGATTGAGGGAACTACCAAGTCTGTTTCCAACATTTTTACAACCTGATCCATTGTTGGCCTAGCATACAACTGTGGATGAGAACAAAGAACAGCAATCAATACATACTTCTCTAAAACTTCAGGTGCACCCTGCTCTGGCATACCATCTTCAACAACATCCAAAGCTCTTCCCTTCCGCACCAATGACCATGCCCAATCAGTCACGAGCGAAGGCTGGTTATCATTGTTCACATGGAGCGCTTTCTTTCCACTCAAAAGCTCAAGAAGCACAACACCAAAGCTATACACGTCACTTTTCTCCGTCAACTGACCATACAATGCATACTCCGGGGCAAGATAACCCATTGTTCCAGCCACCCTGGTGCTCAAATGCGTCATTCCCTCGGGAGTAAACTTTGCGAGTCCAAAATCCGCCACCTTGGCCTCAAACGTCTCATCCAAAAGTATGTTATTAGCTTTAATATCCCTATGTATAATAGCTGGTTGAGCCCCATAATGCAAATAAGCCAATCCCCTTGCCATCCCCAGAGAAATCCTTTGACGAATTGGCCAACTAAGCTTCTTCTCAAAGGACCCGAACAAATGGTCATGAAGACTTCCATTCTTCATCAAATCACACACAATGATCCTCTGGTGACCCACTAAAGCAGTAGTTGCAGTACAATAACCTCTCAAAGCAACAAGATTCACATGCCTAACACTCGCAATTACCTCAACCTCATGAGCGAAATTCGCATCACCAGCAGCCGAACAATTCTTGAACCTCTTCAGTGCAACTTCAGACCCATCAGCCAGAATGCCCTTATACACATTTCCATAGCCTCCCCTCCCAATTATATTGTCCCTAGAGAAATTCTTAGTTGCCTTAACAATATCATCAAACTGAAACTTAACCAAAGTAGTACTTCCACTAATGGATTCTAAAGCAGAGCCCAAACCCCTCTCAATTTTATCATTATAATCCTTTTGCCTCTTCTTGACCTTAAATTGATCATACTTATGCCACAAGAACCAAACCCCACCAATTATAACCAACAACCCAAGACCACAAGCAACCAAAACAATCAAAATGACAGTCTTTTTCTTCTTCTTACCGGAGCTCTGCGCCGAGAAATCAAGCGAGAACAAGCACTTGGCAGTGCCGATATCGGACGGTCCGTACTGGTTGGCGAAAGCCGCCGCGTAAATCGACGGGTAGGCTGTGCAATCGGAGACATTGCCGATGGAAGAGCCGGTCAAATACGACGCCTGCAAGCTGGACAAGCTGGTGGTGCAAGAAGCGCAAGGCGAGCTGTTGTCGAGGGACTGATTACAGTTCTCGACGACGTCGTTTAGCGTGGTCTTGCCCACTAGGGCTTCGAATTGGGCCTTGGTGGTGATGTTCATGCAGCCCTGGGAGATCCAGCTGGTCTCGAAGCCACAGGAGGCGCGAATGTCGAAATTGGGGATGAAGTCGGAGGCTAGGGCTTGGTAGTCGGCCCAGCAGGACTCGGAGGAGTTGGGTGGGGGGACGAATGAGCCGGTGAGTTGGAGGAAGTGGGACTCGACGAGTCGGAGGCTCTGGAGGATGTATTGGCACTCGGTGTTGCGGTCGAAGTTGGGTCGGGTTGAGCCCGGGTCGAACTCGCGGAGGATGGTGAAGTTGAGAGGGCATGGGGCGGTGCCATTTTGCTGGGACTGGGAGAGAGTTGGGGTGGGGGAGGAGGATAGGAATAGGAACAGTACTAGTACTAATGGGAGGATAAAGAAGGAGGAGGAGGAGGACATTGGGGTTGGCATTAGGGTTTCATGGGAGTAAAGGGTGTGTTTGGAGGTGGAGAAGTTGAAGACTTGAAGTGGTTTGGACTTGGAGGAGAGCTGAGAGAAAGTGTCGGCCACCTTCCTACAAAACCACCTAGTCTTATCCCGGTCTATTTGAGATTCAGCCGGCCAACCCCATCTCTCTCTCACTCGCTCTATCCATTCCAATTTACAAAGATATATATTATCGACTCATTTCCGGTAAACTAATTTCACAGAGTTTGATGTGGTTTTTCTGTTTCTCTTTTCGCTTATTTTGTTTTAAGCATTCAACACAACTCTTTTTTCTTTTTCTTTGTTGATCAAAGTCCATGCATACTTTGATGGGTTTAGGCATTCAACTCTATCCACTCAATTTAGCAGTTGACAAGTCACCTTTGACAATTTACATTCATCACAGTCTAATGAATCAGATCTTTTTACCACGTTTAAAAACACTGCTTCTTGAATAATAACTATTTCGTTGAAAAGAAAATTCAAGAGAGAGAGAGGAGCAATTATAAGGCATTCCAAGTTCTATTTTTAGATTGACAAGTGGTTTCCAAGTTGAGTCTATAAAAAGCGTCTTATAATGATTTGAAGGGTTTATTCTATTTATATCCTCAGCTTACAACAACACATGCATAAACTTCCTGGCCCAAAAAAATCTGGAGACAATAATAAGAGTTAATGATAAAATTCAACAACTGTGTGCTGTGTTGTGTGCAGACTCCCAGATGCCAACTTTTATATTCTAATAACGATTACGTTAGCCGTTAAGAATCTTTTGTCGTTTTTTCATTTTCCACAAGTTAAGTACAACCACCACCACATACTAGGAAAAATATGATTTGATCTTTGTGTTTTATTATTCTAAAAACAGAATTGGTCCATCTTATTTTTAAAATTTTACATTTGGTTCTTCAGTTTCATTTTATTTACAATCATATGACACATTTGTCATAATTTTTGATTTGGTAATAAATTATCCATTTGTGTTCCAAAACAATTTTGTAGGAAGATTGAAAGACCATCTTATGAGTTTTCTAAAACTAATTTCAATTTTATTTTCGTATTTATTTGCTAAAGAGATTGTCAAAAAAATTTTAGAGTTTAAACTTTAAGTTTGAGATTTTTTTAAAATTTTTGTTTAAAAATTAAAGACAAAGTTATATACATAATATTCGGTTATTTTAAAATAAAATTTCCAAGTTTAAATAAGTTGTTAGTTTTAATTTGAGAAAAGTGTTATATTGGATGTAAAATGTCATAAAATTACAAAAAGTACAAAACACATTAACCAAATGCGAAATATTAAAACTGTAGTGATCAAATTTGTTTTCATGGTAAAACATAGCAACTCAAATCCTTTTTGTCCGTATCACTCATGAGTGGGTGGCGGGTCATGCAGCTAATATGGGCAATAGACAAGTCCTTTGGGCTCTGATTTTATATTATTAGTCTAAAGCTAGTCCTTTCAGCCCAATTCACATAGGTAGAGGTTTGAGTGTATAACATTGATACTTGTCCACGTAAATTAATATGTGCACCAGAATCTAGATATAAACTACATCATATGGATTGTCATAATTAGGCAACATTGAACAAAATATTTTATTCAATACACGAAAATAAGCATAAATTCAGACCCACCCTTGAAGCTAGAACCCATTTCTCAATGCAGAATCAAATAACTCTAGGTGTTCATCAAGTCTTGTTCTTAGACTTGATAAGATCTTTCCGCTGTACCCATTATTTGATATAGTGGAGTTATTCTAATATCGCTGCCCGTGGACGTAGGCACACTGCCGAACCACGTTAAATCCTTGGTGTCCTTATTTACTTTTTCTCTTGCCTATTTCTTTATTGGTTTGAGTTTGTGTTTTTTCCCATTCTATCTAATCGATCCTAACAAACTCTTGGCACCACTTACCAAATCCAAAGCTTTTCTGCTGGTTTCAGTCAGCTTGGTTTGTCTTTACGTACATGAATCATTGGCCATGGCATGCTCTCTATCAAAGCTTAATATCTAACATGCTATAACATTTCAATACTAAGCAAATCATTGAGGACCACATGTTGCCATTTCATCAATCCAGTCCTCGCTCATTTTGTACACCTGGGTGGTCATGATCCTTGCATATATATATATATATATCTTCTGATGACTCTGGTTTGTAACTGGATCTTCTGTATTTCTGAAATTAAGAAAATAAAAGACAATTAAAGTGCAGCGAAACCGGTTATAAAACTAATCACCAGCTAATTGTATGGAAGAATAAATATATATATTTAGTGTTACCCACGTTTGCTACCACCAAGCTGATTGACAGCTTCCACAAATGCCTCATCAATTTTGTGTCCAACGCATTCTGGCTCTTCTATAACTTCAGATTGAAATGGCTCATGCCGTTGAAGCTGTACCTGCACAATGTGTGTGTGTAACAGTGTGTGTGAGATCATATATGTTATTCTGTAAAGAATAGAAAAGCCAAGAAATTATCAAAAAGTTTCATATATTTCCACTGGAAATACTGAATATATATACATCCGTAATAATAATGCAATAGGCACTTGGAAAGTTTAAAACAAATTAAACTTGGGTTTGGGACCCACTACTGCATCAACATCAGATAAATTAACGAATATCCGAATTCTGATTCTGGTAATATGCGCCAATTATTTCATAAATAATCTTTGAAATATAACTTGGGCTTGGGCATTTAGGATGTTGTCAATCTTGATGATCCCTATGCTTCTTTTGTTGCCTCGTTGGACAAAATTAATTGAAAAAGGTAAAGAAATCAAATTGCATTGAATGACTGATTTCTACATGAAGCAAATACTAAAGCAAATCTTTTGCAAACAGCACCTTTTAGCAAGGGAATGAAACGAGGGACTAGTATTTGATCGATCAAGTTGTTCTTGTTGTACCCTCATCCCACATATTTTTAATATACGTATTATGTTACAATAAATGTTTTTTTTTTTGACTCACTCTTTTATTGAATAAAAGACTTTAAAAAGACCCGAAAAATCCGAAGCAGTAAAAACTTATTCCATAAAAGAGTCTCTCCTGATTTTCCTTCATCTTTTGTCTCCTATTTCCTTATCTTTATACTCCGTACCCTTGGTATGTGTGTCTGGTTGGAACTCCTTGATTAGAGATTTAGGTACAACTAACTTGTGTTTTGACTGTAAGGAGCTTCTGAAAACAATGCTTATTTGTAGTGACAGATGGAGCCAATGAATGATTCTACTATTACTACATCCATCCTTGTTGTCAAGACCGATGTCAAGTTAGCGGATCAAATCCATCGACTTTGAAACTAGGCTCAAGTCACCGTCGGCCCACTTTTAGCGTTTTGTCCCGCCAGATATTCCAGCACGGCATGCCATGTTTTTGGGTCCCACTAAGATGTGAGCTGGGTTCTTGGTGACGCCCAATAAATGTACTTCCTAATCATTATCCAAAGAACATTTTAAATGGAATATTTTCTGTTCAAAATCTTCTATTTTGGGGATGCATCAAATTTTTAACACCTAATCATATTATTATGTAGAGTATATTATTGTATTATTATTTTTAAACACTTTTATCTTGAGTATCATTTTGATTAATGAATTTATTTTTTAAATTATAAAGTCAACGATTTTTTATATGTATATTACTTTAGACCAATTCGTCAATTTTATTTATATTTTTTTGTTAATTTCAATTACATAGAGGAGTCACTTTTTTTTTTTCAAAAACACTCACATACTTAACACGTGATTAAAATTGACAATAAAATAGATGAAACTGACATAATATACTGAAGCAATACACAAATAAAAGTTCGAAGACTATAAAATTTAAAAAGCAAATTCATACAAAAAAGTGATATTAAGGAAAAAGTTCGAAGACTATTTTTGTAATTTATTCTTTAAATTAATAACAACATGTTACTAACGGTATAATTTAATGATAAGAATTTTTCATTTTGAATATAATAGTGAAATTATATAATTTGGTCCCACAAAAAAAATTCATAATTTATTTAAAAATGCAAACGACAAGAAAAACGGATAAAATACGACATGGGCATTAGGCTGTTAGCAATGTACATATTGTGTTTGAATTTCACACGAAAATATAGAGAAGTAAACAATGCATGCATGGTTCAGACAGCAATCTAATTAAAATTTTTTTTAAAAGGAGCATGAATGTTTAAATTGCAGTAGTAAAATTTAGAGCGTTCTGTCCGTTTCGCGGGGGAAGAGAGAGTGAAACAGTGGCAGGCTGCAAGTTGCAACGTTAAATAGTTGGAGAAACCTTGGAAGACAAGCACGGTCCCTTGGCGGGACAGTCTGGCGTCCTTATCTTATTGCAACCGGTTTTCACGCTAAACTACCCCTCCTACCCTTCTCCTCTCTCTATTTTCTATTTACCATCCTGCCCTTCCCCTGCCAAATTCCCGCCACCTTTTCGTCAAAACACGCCATCCGTACACCTTTCTTCAGAAAACGACCCCAACCTTTACTAGTCAACGACTCTACCGCA
This sequence comes from Purshia tridentata, assembly GCA_003254885.1. Classification (NCBI taxonomy): domain Eukaryota; kingdom Viridiplantae; phylum Streptophyta; class Magnoliopsida; order Rosales; family Rosaceae; genus Purshia; species Purshia tridentata. The sequence continues at coordinate 7,417 of QANT01000326.1, forward strand.
CCAAAATCGTAATTTTATTTAGTAAATTATATTTAAATTAATAAAATATTTCAATATTACATTATAGTTAATATAATTTTTTAAATTTTAACCAATAATAATTAAAATATAATTATAAAAAAGTATAATGATTAAAATATAATTATAAATTTTTTTATTAATTTATTATAATTGGCCCAATTTTATTTTTTCTTCTTTTTGGTTTCTTAATCTATAATAAAGAATTAGTTCATGATGCATCAATCGTATAAAGACTTGCATGTAGTGGTTGGAGTTAATAGAATGGGTGGATGATATTTAAAAATTCAATTAAACAATGATTATTCACCGTTCTATTCAAATTTATTCTTCATGAGAATAACTTTAACAATCTAATAATAATAAAAATAAACCCTTCAAATTATGTTTGTATGAAATATGGATCTGAATGGTAAGATCTTGAATCAAAATGTTTAGTTTTTTGTGACGACCACTACCACTACCACCTTTCACGTTCCTGCATCTACAAGAATGTTGAGAATGGAGTACAAACAAAAAAGTTAAAAACATAAAGGGACCAAACATAGATGGGGCAAATGGCATGGGATGTCTCTCTTTAGTGTTGTGGTAGATTTGGGATATCTCATGTTCCCATATGCCCAAATGGAGCAGATTTTTGACATGTCACTGTTTATTCATTTTAAAATGGAAACAAGCAGGGAAACTCTAGTTGACAATAATTAAGTTCATATACATTAAAAAAGTAAGAATAAATTTGTCTTTTTGTCTTTTTTATTTTTGCCTTTGCATATCATTGTCTCTACCAGCATGTTTAGTGTAAATCATAAATACTGCTATTCAAGGGCATTTCAAGTGTTTGAGGGTTGTTAAAAGTCTTTCTATCTTTGAAGATGTGTCTACTTCTTCTTAGGATATGGTCAAAACAACTTTTTTTTTTTTTTTAACCAAAGTTGGTCAAAACAACTTTAAGCTAGTATTTAATACTTAAAAAGTTTTATCTTAAAAACAGCTTTATTTTACCAATACATGCATCGTGCATGAAATTTTTAAGTCGGCAAATTATTACACTATCAATTTATACATCATTGTTGTTGTAAATATACAGCTAATATTTGGGAATTATTGACTGATACATTGTAAAATGTAAATTGTTTGTAGTTTCCCATTTTAGACAATTTAAGGGTAAAAAGGTAATTGTGATTCACATCCCTTCGAGCAGTGCAAGTGGTACATCGACCCCGAGACGGATGATTGAACTGGAACCGCTCTGAAGTGGCAATCCCGTAAATAAATTGGAAATGCGAGGGTGACAAGAATAGTTTAATTATGATAAATCTAAAATGAAGATCCAACTATGCCATCCAGAAACCCCCAATTTTCTCTGCGACGACTCTACGAAGACAAAGAAATCAAATCCTTTTACGGGGAGAGAGAGAATCTAGAGAGAGAAAACCAGAAAAGGAAAAGAAAAAACCGAGAGTTTTAGAGAGAGAAAGTAGAGGAGAGAGAAAGTAAGTGCAGCCATTAATGGCGGAGGGCAAGAGAGAGAGAAAGTCGAACAGCGAAGAGAGCGTGAAGCTGTTCGTTGGTCAAGTGCCGAAGCACATGACCGAAGCTCAACTACTCGCAATGTTCAAAGAGTTCGCTCTGGTGGACGAAGTCAACATCATCAAGGACAAGACTACGCGCGCCTCCAGAGGTTTCAAATCTCTCTCTTTTACATTCTCTCGTGTAGTTCGTGATTTGGTTCTTCGTGGTTGAGAAATGCGTGTTATTGATTTGGTTCTTCGTAATGTATGTTCGTGATTTGGTACTTTGGTAGAGAATGTGTGTGAGTTTTGCGATTTAGAAAAAGACTCTGTGTTGAGATTTGTAGCTATTGAGTGACTCTATTGGTGTTTCAAGCCCTAATTCTGTGCTTGGTTGTGTGGTTTCGGCAATTGTCTGTGTTTGCAGGGTGTTGCTTTGTGATATGTCCGTCGAGGCAAGAAGCAGATAAGGCGGTCAATGCGTGTCACAATAAGAAGACTATGCCCGGGGTAAGTGAAATTTGATCTCTTTTATAGAATTTATGTGCTTCTTTTGGTGTTGTAGCTGGTTAACTTAGAAGAATTTGATTCTTAAGTAATTCGTATCTGTGTCTATTTGGTGTAATTACTGATTCTAATTAAGACTATTAGTAATCGAACACTTTCCGGGCAGTTGTGCTTTTCCTATATGTGCATTGAAGTATTAACAATAATAAACCATACACGGTGAGTTAATTTTACAATGTTGACACCTGTGACTAAAATGTTTTGCAATTAATATACCATAGAGAAAGTGAAATGACTTGACTCATAGTAAAGTTCCTTTTTTCCCCCATTGAAAAATTGCAATAGGCATTTTTGGGAAGATGGACATGTTGCCAACCACATAGTAGGTATTGTAGGATATCAGAGCCTGGTGATGCATATTTGCCCACGGACAACTTTATGTGGAAAATCAGAGCATGGCCATGAATGAGAAATGGGATACTTTGTCCCACATATTTAAATTAGAATCCATTCATAAGGACTAATTGAAGTAAAACAATTAGTTTTTCTCAGTCAATGTTTTAAGGAGCATGACGATTAATAAAACCATAGTCCACTGAAGAGAGAGACAGAGAGAGAGAGAGAGAGAGAGAGAGAGGGTATGAATCACAGTGACTTTGGTTAGATTATGTCAGTAAGATATTGACCATTTGGCCCACATATTAGGCAATTTTCTTTTGGTGCAGTTTATCCACTAGAAATCCTGATTAGCAGCTTGATATTTGGACAACTATTATATAAAATGTGTGCTTATGCAACTTTGGCATTTTCTGGCATAGGTCTTAGAGCGACTGGGGGAGCCCTATGTAGGCCTTGCTGGACCTTCAAGTGGTTGCCCAGGCAAGATTCTCAGTTGGGCTCTTACCTATGCCTAATGCAAATTTACATTATCTCGATTGAAAATATAAAGTCAATTAAAGCCATTTTTGGTTGTCTGCTTTATTTCCCTAGGCCAGTGCTAACTTTTTGCAACTTGTGCTTTTAATTCTCTTGATGTGTTCTGTCTTTCTCACTCTGATTGAAAGCTACCCTATTCTTTCTGTCTAATTCAGGCATCTAGTCCGTTGCAAGTGAAGTATGCTGATGGCGAGTTGGAAAGACTAGGTGTAATATATTTTCATGATTTTATTACGGATTTGTCTCATGAGATTGTTCCTGTGAAGTGTTTGAACCAATGCTTATTGTATTTTCTTTTTTTATCTCATTTACTTATTATGCTGTATAATATTGCTTGGACCCTGATTATATTATCTTTGACCATCCCTGCAATGCAGAACACAAGCTCTTTGTTGGGATGCTTCCAAAGAATGTTTCTGAAGTTGAAGTTTCTGCTCTGTTCTCTCAATATGGAACAATAAAGGACCTACAAATATTAAGAGGTTCTCAACAAACGAGCAAGGGTAATTTTTTTCCCCAGGGTGGATTTATTGCTTGAGGGAACCACTAAAATATACTGGTCCTCAACTAATAATTGATTTTCTGTATATTCCATTTCCTTTTTGGCAGGCTGTGCATTTTTAAAGTATGAGACAAAAGAACAAGCTCTTGCTGCCCTGGAAGCCATTAATGGAAAGCATAAAATGGAGGTTTGTGTCTAATACATGTTTCAGTGGCTGGTAATGCTTATTGGAAAATTTTAATATGTACATGCTCTGTTTTTTATAACTGGCCTCCCTTTTCTATTATTTTCAAAGACACATTAGCAGAAACATATTTCTATTTTGATTGAATGGACTGTGATGATGGATGATGAGTCAGCCATATAAATCTTTGTTTTACTCTCTCAGTGTATCAAATTAGCTAAAAGGCTTTTACACCTTACTGGTCTTATATTGTGATTGGCTCGGTTGAGTTGAATTTGTCTTTGATATTTGCTTATAGATAATGGCGGCTTGGTATTAGTATTGATACAATGTTCTATAACCTGATTGTTATGTCTTGCATTATCAGGGTTCAAGTGTTCCTCTAGTTGTCAAATGGGCAGACACAGAAAAGGAAAGGCTAGCTCGGAGAGCCCAGAAAGCTCATTCCCAGGTTGCTAATGTGCCAAATGCTGATTCCCAACATCCTTCATTATTTGGTGCCTTGCCGATGGGTTATGTTCCCTCGTATAATGGTTATGGTTATCAGGTCAATTTTTGTTTATAATATTTATGTCACCATGAACTATTTTTTTATAAGAGGAACCCATTAGCATTTTATAACTGTGCAGAAGCATTTTAGTACCATGCCCTATATATGAACTCCTAACTAGTCTTCATATCCTGTTTTTTTCTTTTGTTATTGTGTCACACTTTACAGTATCTCATACAGTAATGGAGTGTATAAATTGATTATCATTTCGTTCCCCCTGTAGGCCCCTGGAGCTTATGGCCTTATGCAATACCGCCTTCCAGCACTGCATAATCAACCAGGTTTCCATAATATGATACCCCCTGTGAACCAAGGAAATGCTTTGCATGGAATCACGTCAGACCATCGTCCCAATATCGCCCCTAGAAATTTTGCCATGCCTCCTGCAAGTTATGTGGGCTCTGCTTATCCTGCAGTTCCTGGTCTTCGGCATCCAATGATGTATGCTGGAGGAATGATGACTCACCAGCCATTAAGTGGTTCACCTGGTTCAGCGTCACCTACAGTTATGAGCAGTAACCCAGCAACATCCTCAGGCACCAGTAAAAGTTCTGGTGGTCAGGTTGAAGGTTGTTATCTATACATGCATTTTTTTTTTTGCAAATTAAAAATCAAATACTTGGTGGTGGTATTTTGTCAATTATTTTATCTTCTCTTACTTAGGTCCACCTGGTGCTAATTTATTTATCTATCACATACCTCAAGAATTTGGAGATCAAGAGCTTGCTAATGCTTTTCAAGCATTTGGTAGGGTTTTGAGTGCCAAGGTTTTTGTTGATAAAGCAACCGGTGTCAGCAAATGTTTTGGTGAGAAAATTCTCTGGTTACTTTTGGTTCTGATGTGAGTTATGTGGAAATCTTCTAAGAAGCCTCCATTTGCAGGATTTGTAAGTTATGATCTACCTGAGGCTGCTCAATCTGCTATTAGTATGATGAATGGATGCCAATTAGGTGGTAAGAAATTAAAGGTTCAGCTTAAGAGAGACAACAAACAGAACAAACCATATTGATTTGAAGGTGAGTGATGCAAGGACGTGAGTTCTCTATTACAAGTGGTCGCATGCAAACTGGACATATGGAGTCACTGCATCAACATTGTGGGGTGGATTTAGATGATATTCGATTAATTGGGTTATTCCATCCTACCTGTAATTTCCTCAAGGGAATGAAAGCCCTGAAATTTGTAATTCATGGTGCACACTGTGCCAACACAATCTGTAATTTGTGTATCATGAAAGTTCATTCAGACAGAACTATTAATTTTTTTATTCTTCCCTCATGGACATCTTATTGTATAAATTTGTGGAAACATTCATGATAATTGATCCCTGATTCTTTTGTTTCCACAGTTCAGCGTCCTGATTTCATTTCTTAATATAAAACTTATCGTGCATCTGTGTTGTAAGGCACACATGAGCTATAGGAGCATTAGAAATTCAGAATTGAAATACATGCGTGGCTAAACTTCCAATTTGAAGATAAACCAACAGACTTTCACACCGATTACATGGTGGTGAGACTACACTTCCGACTATAAAAACATTCTAATCAAATGTTAAGGTTAGAGATCTTCCTATTCTATTACAAATCAAGCATAAGTTCAGCCCAAAGCTGAACCCCGAAAGCTCACAAGTCACAACATAACCATGAGCAAAACATTCCCACGCTTGCTTGGTTCCAACTAAATCTTCCCACAAAGCACCATACCATTTACAGAAACAAATAGGACTGTAGAGAGCAAACCAAAATCCGCTGAGAAAGTGCATTCCAAGCACCGGAAAAATGAAATGTTTGTCAGACGGATCCACTAGATGCAACCAATGGCATAGGTGAAACAGACTCCATGAATTTGTCCACCATCTTCATTTCATTCATGTTTGCACATGCTATTGAAGGGTTCTCTGTAAGACTATCAAGATCCTTCTCCACAGCTATCATACATTTTATAGAGTCTTCCCCATCACTTGTACTCAAGCCAGATATAGAATTCCCATCATTGCTATCAGAGAATGATGTGCTAGACTCCACGTTGAAGCCCGAGCAACTTTGAGGACTTGGATACTGCCCATGCAACTCAGCTGTTGGTTTATCCAGCGTTACTGGACTATTTTTGACGGTTGTGTTCTCATCTAATTGTCTTAAGAAGCATTCTTCTATCTCACTTAGTGACCGGACTTCAGATTGGTCTTCGCTGCTGTGGATGCTCTGTCTGTTCTGGGCATTTTCATCATAATCCGAAGCTGATCCGCTCAACTCAGAGCTACTTTCCATCTCTTGCTGACTGTCAAAGTCTTCATCTGTTTGATGATCGGATGAACAGGATGACATGGGTGAATTTGAATAGGACCCAGTTTCACTCTCTTCACGTTCTCTTAATGTTTTCAGAATCAGGGTCTTGAGCAAATTCATTACTTGGACCGCATGCATCAAGGCCGTCAGTGGATCAGACATCTGGTCAGAAAAAGAATTGCAAAAGGAATTAATAAACCATTCTTAATTGTTTAGCAGTACTTGGCAAAAGAAAGATCTTTTCTGCTGTTTTAAATTACCTGAGTCATGTTTGGAGCAAAAACCATAGCGATGTTTCTTGCATTCATTTTGTTGAATTCTTCTTCCTCAACAACATCAGCCATCAGATCGATAGCCCAATTGAGCAACGCAGCCTCAGTTGGCTTCAGCTGCTTCACAAGCTCAACGCAGTCCTCTTCTGTCTCACATTCAAGAACTTGTTCAGGGGATAGTCCATCTAGCACTCCTGAAGGAAGCTCTCGAAACCAGGCCTTAATTAGACCTGACAAACAATGGACATCAATGTCCTCAGGCACCATGCCCCTGTTCAATTGGCTTCTCACAATCTCCTCTTGGCCGTTCTCTGGGTTTATTCGGAATATTCCTTCTGCCTGCAAAACTCCCAAAAGAACTAGTAAGAACACTGATATGGAAAGAAGAACCAAAATGCAAAATTCACAAATGCATGTCATGTACCTTCAGTCCTCCTTGCGAGTATAACCTCTCCTGCATTAGCAAGAGAATGGTAGGGACACTATTCCCTTTTGAATCAAAAGCCAGCTGCATTGAATCCACTGAGACGCCAAACACACTTACACTGCAAAAGTAAAAGATTTGGAAGTTAGATAATGCATAAGACACATGGATGAATCTGTATGAACTTCTACCTCCCTTTGATAGCTCAATTGGAACATCTAATTTCCCACATTAGCCCCAGTTTAAATTTAATCACTTATTCAATTCAACATACTAATAAAGTAATTCCAAAACCCCATATCAGAAGCTTAAAGAATTAATGCGCTAAAATGCAGGTCTCTTTCATAAATTCACAACCATGAAGCAACTTTAACTATCAAAGATATAAAAACAGTCTAAAGAACAAGTATTCAAGCATTCAAAGCAAAACCGATGTCACATTTCATAAATCTAAGAGTACCCAGAAAGCAAAAACAAGAGATTTGGTTACCTAGCACTGGGAACTCGACCAGGGATCTCAACCTCGAACTCAACGGGAAGACCCAGAAACCCATTGAAGCGGTCGAAGGTGACATGGGTAATGTGGCGAACATTCGTGGGCCACCCGATCTCCATGTTATGGACGGCGGAGATCAGCTCTTCACTTCGTTCTACACGGCAGGCCACCATGGATTTCCTAATAGCAGCTAAGAGGAAGGTAACTAGAGAGAGCTGGTTTTGCTCTTCATCTGAGCTCTTCGTCCCCTTGGCTTCTTTCCCATTAGCACCACCACACCCACCTCCCCTAGTCAGCAATACAAGCCCTGTCATCTTCTCTCTGTTGAAATATTGTATTTTTTTCTGTTTGAAACCGATAAGAATGAGGAGGGTTCAAATCTCTGCGTGTGAGGGTTTTAGACTTTCTATGCATTTGTTTGTTGCATTGAAGATGTTGCAGTTTTTGAAGTTCCAACTTCTTTCGAGTTCAAACGGCCACTCGTTTCAAATTTTCCTTTATCTACAATATCAACTAATTTGACCTCCTACTTGAAGGTAATTTACAAAGGTGCCATTCCACGTAGATTTTTTTTTGGGGTCGAAATTTCACGTAGATTATGATTGTATTGTAGTAATTAAATGACATTCAATGCGTTGGGCCAACCCTATGTAATTTGGATTTTGGTCCACAATATTCTACCCAATTCAATATAGGAAAAATTGAAAGCTTGAATACAAGGAAAACTCGTGTCACATATAAACACCTTTTAACTCTGATCTTTATTTGTTTAATGTTTCATCATTAGTATTGTTAGATTCTTTTATCTCATAGGATGTCTTTACCATAAATAAACTCTAAATATTAAGAAGATCAATAATGCTTTACTTAACTACTATATTCTTATACCACCTTATATATTATTATTTTATTAGACAAGATTCTGTTTTCTTTTTTTGGGTTTTTTTATTTTATATTTTAGTACATAATGTATGAAGGTCATGTAAGATTATATAAAATTGTGGTATAAAAATGTAATAAGTTTAACATTACTGTAATAAAATAAAGTTATGTTAATTTTGTATCACTGCATAAACTGAAGGAAAAGAAATTAAATTCTTATAATATGAACTTACTTTGATGGTAAACGAAATAAGCAATCACCTCAAGTCACTAAATATTTAAACCCCAAATTTTATAAACTTCTTATATATTATGATCCTTAATGTGAGTATTTATGAAAAACATAAAATTATATGAATATACATAAAAGATCTAAAACTCCATTTCTACAGTTCACTTCGAGCCCATAATCTCAGGACTGCCCCTACTTATAACATGCGACATGAGTGTAAATGCGTTAGCTCTATTATCAAGTTATAAGTACCACACTTATTTTTCTCTCTGTCAATGGTATCTGCTTTCTCTTCCACCTTTTTTATTTACTTTCTCCCTTTTTTTCTTGACAAGTGTCCATTAACAGCAAATATTACAAAGTAATTATTACAACTGAAACTCCAAATTACTTTTTCCATATATACCCCCTCATTAAATAAAATCAAACAGACTTTACTCTTACCTCACTATCTCACCAAATTATTTATTAAAATTTCAATTAATTTTTTAATTTAATGCACATTTATCCGTAAAAATTTCAGAAGTTATTTCACCTTCATTCTCCCACCCTTTCCAGTCCCCAGCCAGTCCCCTCCTGATTTCTCACCAACGACAACCCATCAAACCACCTGTAGCTCCTCCATGTATATATTTGATAATTTATTTTTCTGGGTCCTAGAAATTGTTGTGAATTAACTTGCTAAGAATTTGGGTTTGGTTTTGTTTTCTCTTTTAATTTGAATCTCTTTTCCTGTTCTTTGTCTCTGTATTTATACATCTTTGTCCTAATTATTTTTATTTTATCTCAATAAGTGGGTTTGATTTGTTAGATGATTACTCAGACTAAAATCCAAAGAGAAAGCAATTTTTTTGACTGTGTTGTTGAACCTTTGATTACTTGCCAATTCAAAAAATGGATTTCGTCAGCGTATAGGTTTAATATCCACTATCTTGCGGCTAGTGATGTAATGAAATGGTTTGATTTGAGTGTTTCACCCTCCCAATCAACAAAACTGCAAATACATACCCCAAACTCAAAGACCCATCAAGCCCAATCCCTTATTTGTTGTTTGGCTACACACATAACTAAAAACAAAAAGGTGGAGTCGCTGGACTCTTCCAGACTCCTTTGTGGAGCTCAAAAATCCACTTGCCACCGGTGAGAATTCCGGCCAGAGGAGGAGAAGCCTGACATGTAAAGCTCTCCAAATGTTGTTATGGTTGAAAGAGAAGCTTGCACGTTTTTGTGGTTGAAGGAGAAGCCTAAACGTTGTTGTGGTTGAAAGAGATGCTTGAACGTTGAGGGAGAAGCATGAACATTTGTCTGATCGAAGGAGAGCAAGAAACGCCTCTTTGGGTAAAGTTAGTGGTCGAGCTAAAGTTGATTTTAAATAGAGTTAAGAGTTAATAATTATTTGGTTTTATTTAATTGGGGGTATGGATGGAAAAAACAATTTGGGGTTTCAGCTGTAATAATTATTTTGTAATATATGCTGTTAATGGACACTTGTCAAGAAGAAAAGGGAGAAAGTAAATAGAAAAAGTAGAAGGAGAAGGCAGATAGCATTGCCCTTTCTCTGTATTTTAGTTATTGCATTACACATTATCCAACCAAAAAAATCCATTATTCCATAAATTCTACTGCTTGGATTGGAATTTGGAAGGCAAGACAATACCTTTTTGTTTCTTTTATTTTTAAGGCCCTAGACCTATTTGGTATTTAAAGTCAATTAACCTTTTATTTAATTGGGGGTATGGATGGAAAAAACAATTTGGGGTTTCAGCTGCAATAATTATTTTGTAATATATGCTGTTAATGGACACTTGTCAAGAAGAAAAAGGAGAAGGTAAATAGAGAAGGCATATAGTATTGTCCTTTCTCCATATTTTAGTTATTGCATTACACATTAGCCAACCAAAAAAATCCATTATTCCATAAATTCTACTGCTTGGATTGGAATTTGGAAGGCGAGACAATAGCTTTTTGTTTCTTTTATTTTTAAGGCCCTAGACCTTTTTATTTTCAAGTGGAAACAAAACACAATTTGGATTCATGGGAAGACCGTTGAAAAAAATGATTGTGTCTGGCTTAACTGACCCCTCTTCAAAAAAGAGGAAGGATAAGTTTGGTATTTCCAACAATGAAGGGGGTCCTAAATTTATGTCATTACTCATTAGCTCTCCAACAAGGGAAAGAAATTGGATTTAATTTTTGTTTCAAATATTTCCACAAATATTTGTCATGTTGTCTAGGGGACCCATGCAGATCCTGGTTAATTTACTTTGATTTGAGAGGTCCATAATATTTGACAATTTTGGCATGCTTCATTTAAGTTTTGTTATCTTTTTGTGATTTATATAAGTTTATTTACCCAAAGCCAGAGAAATTTTAAAAAAGGATTAAAAAAAGGTGGGCAATATGGTAATTTCCGAGCAAGGCCCAATGGCCCATGTGACAAACAGAGAGAAGCGAGCGACCCCGATTGAATCTTTGTTGGGTTTGTCTGGTCTTGGAAAGCAGAGTTAGCATACAAACATTGTTGAGACATATGGGTCCCACCACCAATTGTTTCTACTATACTCGGTAGGATTCGAATTTCAAACATTGAGATGCCATTTGATTTCTCTTGTGCCAATCCTCAGTTTCAGCTCCTCCTCTCATTAAGATTTAGCTAAGATGCCATTGCTACGCAATGCATGCTGCTCATGCACAACTAATCAATTGATACAATTGGGTTCAGTAATTTATATGATCCACGAAGTATCGGTGCAAATCCTGCAAGATGACTCATTTTCACTTTTTAATGAATTGCTAATCAATTCGAATGTCTTTGACAAACTCACCATTTTAAGTTCAATTAAATATAATATATTTTTATCTGTTTTGTGTTGAAATTAATACTTGATATGAGACTCATAAATAATTTTTTGAATGTTAATAAGATTAAGATTAAAAAATAAGATGTATAAAATGCATCTTTCATATATAATCGATGTCGTACTCATCATATAAAGAATTATTATACGTTCTATTTCCTTGAAAGAAGTCGTGATAAACTATAACAAGTTAATAACTTGTATTCATTTGAATGGTACATGAATTGCTTGTAATTGCAATGATAAGGACCATAAGGTTGTGGTGTGCTGCCAGTCTGCCACAAAAGTCAAGCTTGTTTGTAGCAAGTCGATCTTGAACCAAAATTACAAATAAGCTGTGTGCTCCCACCCACCTACCTAACACAATATTTCTCATTGTGATTGTGAATTGTCTCCCTCTATCTATGCTATGCGTCTCTCTCTCTCTGTCACTCTGTGAGATACACGTTTCAAAGATGTACTTTTATGAGTGATGACCAAGATAGACTTGGACATTGTCAAACACTCCGCAGCGTTCAAGGAAATATAAGATTCTGACGTCCCACAATTATATTGCTAACACAACACTAACAAACAAGTCAGATTTCTAAAACTAGCAGCTAGCTAGCACAGCAGAGAAGACCAAATACTAGTCCAAAATTAATTAACATGTAATTTCAGAGTGGTCCTGTGGAGGCCAACAGTTATACATATATATTAATCTCTTTGTGAGCAGGTTTTGGTTGTATTTATTAACAATTTCAACAGGTTAGTACTTGTAAAGCCTTAATTTCCAGTCAAACTGGCTTATTTTAAATCACAAAGATTAACACATTTGGGACGGCACAGTTTGAAATTTGGAACCAATGATATGATGAATAATATTTTTGATGGGTTGGCACATTCCTTTCCCAACCAATTACATCAAATTGACAAGTCTGGCAGGAAATGGAAAGTTGGGAAAGTTGGGAGTATACTTTTCCTGATGAATTTTGAAGAATTTCCTTTAGATTTTGAGCTTCACTATTAAGAAATGTATACTCTGGGTTTTCTTGTGTAACCCATTTTCAATCGTCACCAACTTCATATTGTACTAGAATGACCAAGTACACCATCAGAATTATTGATTTTCCACAGGCCCAGGACTTGGCTTTTTGTCTTAATTAACACTGTTTCATGAACATGGGTATTAATGTCATTGGCCAGAGAGAGACTCAGAGTCAATATTGTTGGAAGTGTTGGTCATCATTCCTAATATATGAACGTGATCCTAACATTTCTCTTGGTCGGCTTCCTTTACAATCTTGTCTAATCACTTTACATCAGATTATTCATCCCAGTTCTTTTTCCAACTTCCTTAAATATTAAAAATTTAAGATTCATACTATTTTCTAGTTTTAAGCTTTGAGATTATATCGAATATTTAAATTAATTTGACTCCTTAAAACAATTATTATGTGTGGTTCCTATTAAGGTGATCAATATTTTAATAATGTTATAATTTTTAAAAATCCGCTAGAGAGTGTGTATATGTATTTATATGCAACATGTTATGAACATCTTTAAAAGTACTTGAATAATGTGAGACTACGCTAACTAACCAATAATATTATGAAATCTACATAAAACCCACTTCCAATCTTCATTGCAAAATACAATACTTTGACTTGATGATTAATGGTGACATCTTTTTAAGGTCGTTCTGAAAATTTTTGTCAACTAAAAACTGTTAGAGGTCTAGTAAAAACGTCTTAGAAACTTGACTCACAATTTCATCGATATTTTTAATTACACTTTTCCGAACTACAACTTGTTAGAAATCTAGTAGCAAGAAAGGTAAAAGGAGACTTCGGTAACCACAGTAACAGTAAAAGCAATTGCAAGCAAAACATGGGCCAAAGAATTCCCAAGTTGATATTAGGAAAGCCATGTACCAGACACGTGGAAGCAAATGGGGTTTCAAGTTTGAGATCTGCCTTCCAAGTTGGGTGTGGAGGGTGGTGGATGGAAATGACCCATTTACATGTAGGGCCTTCTCATCCTCCTTCTAGAAGCGTAGGTTCAGCCTGTTCACCCATTAATAGCATACAAGCTTAGTTGTACATTCTCTCCTTCTAGAAGCCAGCCACATGATTGAGTACACATATTTATGTCTATTTCAACAAGTTCCCCTTTCCATTTGTTTGTGATAAACATGATTTTTATTCAGAAATAGTCATATTAGATATCCCCCACGACTTTTAAAGTGTCAAACATGACAGCCTAAATTTGTCAGTAGCTAGCTAAAATATTTGATCTCTCTATTTAGGCCTACCAATTTTTGTGCACCCTTTAAAGAATTTAATGCTTTTAATGATCCATTCATGCTTTGTTGCCATGGATCATATGGAAAACATGGAGGTGATGAAGAATGTTGTGGATGTGTCTTCTTTCTTGCTCTTTGAAGCCAGTGGGGATTCTGAGGCTGATAACTCTGATCCCATTATGGCTGGTGGCAGTGGAAATGTTGCTGCTGTAGCTATGGCTGAAGATGATGCTCAATCATGCAGCTATGATTCAACTGATCTTCCTTGTGTTGATGAGCTAAATGACGATATTGGTCATAGTGATCATGTTCAAGCATACAGTCATGGTGGTCATCATGAAGAGGAGTGGAAGGAAGAAGAAGACGAAGAAGAAGATACAGTCTATCAGAGATGGGGTGGTGGGATGCCATTAATGGGTGGCAACCAGATGAAATCCACTGTTTCTGTTGATTCAACCAAAGAGTTTGAGTTGTTGAACGAGATGGAGAAGAGCAGGCTATTTTGGGAAACTTGCTTGGCGTCATAAGACTGGCTCGCTTTTTTCTGAGTCCTCGTCAGCTTTCAACTTCTCTCTCTTTTTCTTTCTTTCTCTTGGGATTTAATTTCTTTTTTCTTAATTTTTTAAAGGGGTTGAGAGGAAAGCTTGTATAAGGGCAAGTTAGGAAATTAGAAGGGATTGTGTTAAAATTTCTATTTTGTAAGTGCTATCAATTGTACATAACAGATTCAGAATTTCAGATATGATCATTGTCCTCATCATTTTTCACTATCTCCACCCAGTTTCATGTATAGGTTCTGGAATGTAAGTTTCAACAAAACTCATGATCAAAAGAAAAGCTAAATTCTCTGATTTTTGTAACATATATTTCTACAGGAAACTGCTCACGATCAGAAAATGTTAAATTTTCATACCGACAGATCAAGGGTTGGCTATGCATTATTATGAACTTGGAGCATCAGGGATTCAGAATGAAAATACAAACATGTGCTTCTCTAAATTTTTTTGAATATGAGCGGTACTTCATACATGTCAATTTTCAAGCACATATAGCAAGAACAATTTCAGACAATCTGAATAAAGTCCCTAAAATTTCACCAACAGACTTCCACCGATTACCATAATCTCGGTAGTGAGACTAGACTTCTAACTACAAAACATTCTAATGAAATGTCAAGGTTAGAGAGGTCCTATTCTATTACAAATCCAAGTTCAGCCCAAAGCTGAACCCTGACTTGCTCACAAGTCACAATCACCCAGTAGCAAACATCCCCAAGCTTGCTTGGTTCAACTAAATTCTCTAACAAAGCATCATATAATTTACAAAAGGCAAACCGGAATTTGCAGAGAGTATATTGCGGGCACCGTGAAAATAAGATGTTGGTCACTGGTCAGACAGGTCCGCTACCTGTCCACCATCTTCATTTCGTTCATGGTTGAACATGATACTGATGGGCTCTGTATGTCAGTGTTATGTTCCACAGCTACCATACATTTTCTGGAGTCTTCCCCATCACTTGTGCTGAAGCCAGAATTCCCATTTTTGCTATCAGAAAATGATGTGCCAGTCTCCATGTTGAAGCTCCAGCAACTTTGACGACTTGGATACTCCCTGTGCAAATCACTTGCTGGTTGATCCACCCTTACCAAGCTATTTGTGACAGTTTTATTCTCATCCATGTGCCTTAAGAAGCATTCTTCTATCTCACTTAGTGACCGGACTTCATCTTCATCTTCATCTTCACTGCTGCAGCTGTAGTGAACATTTCCATCATATTCTGATGTTTGTCCTCCCATCTCAGAGCTGGTATCCATGTCTTTCTGACTATACAAGTCTTCATCTGTTTGGTGATCCGATGAACAAGATGACATGGGTGAATCTCCTCCAGTTTCATCAGTCTCTTCACGTTCTCTTAGTGTTTTCATAATCAGGGTCTTAAGAAAATTCATTACTTGAACCGCATGCATCAAAGCCGTCAGTGGATCAGACATCTAGTCAGGACAAGAATTACAGAAGGAATTAATCAATCCATTTTGATTGTTAAAAAGTACTAGGCAAAAGAAGATCCTTTTTGCTCTTTAAAATTACCTGAGTCATGTTTGGAGCAAAAACCATAGCGATATTTCTTGCATTCATTTTGTTGAATTCTTCTTCCTCAACAACATCAGCCATCAGATCAATAGCCCAATTCAGTAATGCACCCTCAGTTGGCTTTAACTGCTTCACAAGCTCAACGGATTCCTCTTCTGTGTTACATTGAAGAACTTGTTCGGGGGACAGTCCATCTAGAACTCCTGAAGGAAGCTCTCGAAACCAAGCTTTAATAAGGCCTGCCAAACAATGGACATCAATGTCATCAGGCACATTGCCCCTATTCAACTGGTTTCTCACAAGCTCCTCTTGGCTGTTCTCTGGGTTTATGCGGAATATTCCTTCTGCCTGAATAATTTTCAAAAGGACTAGTAAGAAGAGTGATATGGAAACAAGAACCCAAATGAGAAAATCACAAAAGCGCACAAATGACACTATTGATATGTCACAGAATCTTGTACCTTCAATCCTCCTTGTGAGTATAATCGCTCCTGCATTAGCATAAGAATGGTAGGGACACTATTCCCTTTTGAATCAAAAGACAACTGCATTGACTCCGCTGACACGCCAAACACACTTGCACTGTAAAGGTAGAAGATTAACAAGTTAGACTAGCATAAAACAAAGGAAATGAAATGACTATGAACTTCTAGCTCCCTTTTTTACCTCAACTTGAAAATCTACTTCCCTATTAGGCTACTTTATAACTTTTAGGCACTTAGAAAGTTAGAATACCCCAAGAGCCACCACTTCTTACTCAGTATACTCATTTAGTAACCCCAAACAATTGGGATCCCATCAAATACTTATTGTATTTGGCAGTTTAGGTGTAAGAACCAGAAGATACCAAATTTAGCAAAATTGCCTATTTAACAATTTTAGTTTATGGCTTCTGAAGGTAATTGAGCTTCAGTGGGACACTGTCTAATAAAATAATTTTCCAAATATAGTATCCTATGCTTCCCCAACCTCAAAACCCCACATCAGGAGCTTCATTACAGAGCTAGTTAATGCGCTCAAATGCAGGTCACTCTCCTAAATCCACACCCGTAAAGCCACTTACTTGGAACTCTGAAAGATCTAAAAACAGCGTAGAGAACACTAATTCAAGCATTCTAAGCAAAACCATGTGAAATTTCATCAATCTAGGAGAACCCAGAAAGCATAAACAAGAGCTTTAGTTACCTAGCACTGGGAACTCGACCAGGGACCTCCACCTCGAACTCAACCGGAAGACCCAGAAAGCCGTTGAAGCGGTCGAAGGTGACATGGGTAACGTGCTGGACATTTGTTGGCCACCCGATCTCCATGTTGTGGACGGTGGAGATGACATCTTCACCACTTTCAACACGGCAAGCCACCATGGATTTTCTTACAGCAGATAAAAGAAGGGCTACCAGAGAGAGCTGGTTTTGCTCTTCCTCTGAGGCTGAGCTCTTCGTTGCCTTATTAGCTCCTTTCCCACTACCAATACCACCACCACACCCACCTCCCCTTGTCACCATTACAAGCCCTGTCATCTCTCTCTCTCTCTCTCTCTCTCTGTGTTTAAGTGTTGTATCTTACTATCTTTGACTGTCTTTAAAACTGAGGCTTTCACTCTCCAGGAGTATTGGGACTTGGAAGTGAACACAGAGAGAAAGAGGGTGAGTTTAAATCTCAGCGTGTAAGGGTTTGGGTTGCTTTGAAGATGTTTGTGGTTTTAATTTTGAAGTTCCAACTTTAAGTTCAAACGGCCACCCGTTTCAAATTGCCCTTTATCTACAGTAATGATTAAACTGACCTCCTAGTTGACCGTAATAACAAAGGTGCCACTCTCCCGTTTTGGTTGCCTTGGTAATTAACTTAAGGTTATCAAACAATGTCACTAATCCATTCAATTGAGTTATATCCATAGTGCTTGTCTCATCAAAGTTATTCACTGAACTTGTTAACTGGTTAAAAATTAATGAGATTCATGATGTAAGTTGTAACCCAAGTTTTTATAGAAAAATTAATGAATGTACTAAATTACTAATCATCATGCTAAAATCAAGTTTCTATTCAACTCAATTTAATAAACCTAAATATAGAGCAGAACGCATTATTACTTCCTTTTTATTGTAGTTTATTGTATTTTTAACTATTATGAATTATGAAATGACATTCCATTTCCATCAAAAGAAGGCCTTCAAGTTTCACATTGTCAGTTCCAAGAAATCCATGGACCATCACTCTTTGGAATTTGAAAACAAAACAATTCCTTTTCTTTATTTCTTTTTTTGTCTGCTTTTTCTTTGTTTCTAAGCGGAAACAAAGAAATTTGAATTTGTAGGATCGGACCGTTGAGAGTTGAGAATGATGATGAGTGTGAGTCGTGTGACTGTGACTGGCCCAGTACAAAAGGACAATGGCTTGCATTTTTGTTTTGCTTCTTCTTTTCCTAAAATATTATGTGTCATTTTGTCTTCAACACTGGGGACCCATGCAGCAGATCCTGGTTCTGATTTGAGAGCTAAATGGCGGTACTTTGTTTGGACTTTGGACCCATTGCTTTTAGACCCACCAGCAGCATTTTAACTTTGGACTCTACTACACTTCAGTGATTTCTTATGGGTTTTTTTTGTGGGTACATTAGGACATTCTTGGGCCTAGGAATACCCACGAGAGGAGCCCAAAACTTGCAAGCCCAAATTGATGAGTATTTTCCTTTTTCTTATATTATTGTGGGGCCCAGTCTATTCTGACTACCTTTTTGTGCTGAGTTAACCACCCTTACTGAGTTGACCACCTCTAAATTTAAAATCCACAAAATTTGTTGAATTGACCATCTTATAATTACACAAATACCCTTGTTTAATAAAATCTCTACATTTACTCTCTAAACCCACCAAATAATCTCACCCTATATGTTTTCTCCCTATACCCCTTAACCCACTTGACCACCTACTGAAAAACCCAACGTACACAACTTGAACCTCCACCTCCACCTCCACCTCCACCTCCGCCTCCACCTCCACCATCTACATCCTTATCCTCAATCTCCATTATTTTCATCTTTAACTAAAACCCTAGACATAAATTATTAGTTAAAACACTCAAATAACCTGCATTTGACAAATGGACACTCAAAAGACAATTTGGAGTCGTTGAATGAAGTAAATTTGATATTTTTTTGAGTTTTCATGAAATTTTTCGGATCTATAAAATTTACTGTTCGCGTTTTTGTCCGGTAAACCAGTGCCAAAATTTGTAATATATTTCGATATATGGTCTCCAAA
>QANT01000327.1:0-13737 GCA_003254885.1 Purshia tridentata
AAAAAGGTGGTCGGTATAGCCTGGGCCTGTATGTGCACATAGTAGACATCTTCTATTAAGGATACTCTAAAACTATCTGGTTAGCAAGTTTAAAAAAAGTTAACCACCATGTTGGGCTCACCGTACAATGTAATTCCAAAATCCGAACATCCATGTTCTAAACCTTACTTCAAAGATCATCTCTATAAAAAATCTCCAAAATTAGAAATCATTTATCCATTTGATTATATAACATTTATATGTTTTATCGAAAACAGTGATCATTTTTTTTATTTATTCAGAATTAGATTACTAAATAATTTTTATTTAGTTGATTTTTCACAATAATGCTTTTTGAAGTAGGGCCTAAAAAATAAATGGTATAAGTAATGAGATTAGTTATGTTATTGGCCCAAATGCATGGTTAGCTTTGTATTAATTCTCTTTACTAACTTTTCAGCACACACTCACACCCATATTAAATTAAAAAAAATTTCCCCATATGTTGATATTGTAAACAAGTATTTTTTATGAAAAAATCATAAAAACATGACTTTTTCCTTACACATTTTTTATGTTGTGATCGCATATAAATGAATGTTATATCTAAGTAAGAATAAGATGACCATTATGACATCTCTAAGATGAAAATTTTAAAATTACCTAAAAGTGAGATATTGGGAGAAACTAATTTCAGGTAATGGATTAATTTTTAGGTTTTGTAAATGGATTGATATTGATATTTCTTACCTTTTTAAAACTTTGTTTATAATTTCATTTAACTATTTTAGTCTTATTTTCTTAGATTGTTTAGTTTTTTTAAAAAAAAATTATTTTCAAGTTATTTAATTTCTTTGATTGTTGAGTATATGGGTAAGTTGGTGGTGTGAAATATTTGAAAGATAACATGATCAAGTTTAATGAAAATGGTCTCTTCTATGGGCTTCGGCTGGCTTGGGATTTGGGGTTTTCAATGATTTGGGTTGAGTCTGATTCCGCTTGTGCAATTGAGATGCTTCAAAATGGTGTGGATGAAGTGCACCTCATGTATACTCTTGTTCATGGCTGTCGTGAGTTCCTGAATCGTCTGTGGAAGATTCATTTGTGTCACATTTTTCGAGAGTGTAACATGGTAGCAGACACTTTGGCGGATTTGGGTTTTTCTTTGCATGCGGGCTTGCATTGTTTTGATTCCCCCTTTCAAGGGTGGTGCCGGTTTTGTGGGCAGACTCAGTTGGTGTCAGCTGTGATCGGTCTATTATTTAGTTTTCTTAGGCGTTGAGCTCCCCTTGTAACACAAAAAAAAGTGGTCATGTTGTTTTTCAGCAAAGAAAGTGATTGTGTTTTGTGTTTTTTCTTTTTACTCATTGGTATTTTTTCATTTAACATTTTATAAAAAACTGACATTACTCTCTTTTAATATTTTTATTAATCAAGGGCAAATCTTAGATTTAAGAGTGTTTGCTACTTTGCCTTATTTATTTAGACCAAAATTGAGCAATGGAACTGGGAAATAGAGCAAAATGAGACGATGGCTATGAGTGATAGCAGTAGTATATACATTTGTGATATTCTGCTTGCTCAATTAAGAAAGAAGTTTATATTTTGAACAAAAATAATTCACTTAATAAATATAACTTACAACTCATTTTCCAGTATGCAAGTGGTGTGCAGGTTCACACTTCTGTGATTGGAATTGAAATGACTTTGGATTTTTCAGTCACATTCTTATTGTGTGACTGTGTGCTTTCTGCATGATATTTCTCATCCTGTTTCCCTAGTTTTCTACTTTTAGTTTGAACCATTCACTTCTAACTACTCCCTGTGATCACTTCGTACCTTGTCCTTCTTAGAAAGTTATCACTTTTACATCTTAGTTAAGTAACTACGAAGTGATGGAAAGAGGAGAAATAAAGAGGATGGGGAAGTCTCTAATTAGGGGAGTAATTAGGATAAATTCAAATGATTATTCTAATTACAATAATACCTCTTTGGATGGGAAAATTTGAATAATAAAATATGTAAAATACCATAGTGTAATATGAGGCTTTGATAATAGGCCCCAAATTATAGTAAATAAAGCTTAATAAATAATTAGCTCCCGGAATTTCTAGTTCTAATAAATACAAACTAAGTAGAGTAACTTTTAGTTCTTAGTAAGAGCTGCTCTCAAGCTCTCAGCACGATAGACTGATAACATCTCTTTTGTTCTCTATTTAGCACATTTACACTTTAGAACTCAGAACTTGCCCTCTTCTTTTGATGTTAGTCCAAATGGTATAAAGAATAAGATTGAGATAAGTTCATGGTTCAATTTTCTTCAATGTTAAAAAATAAAAAATAACAACTTTCACTATGAGTATAATGTTAAGTGGGATGAAGTGCATCCCCACAACATTTGTTAATGATTGAAAAAGAAAAAGTTCCCATGCCCATCAGTTGCAAACCAGCCCAAACGCAGACGTTTTGGACTTGGGTTATTTAGTGAATTGTACATTTTTGTTAATCTTGGATTGAACAAGGCCATGACCTATTGGCCCATCACACTCTTGGACCAAAGACTAAATATTCCAACTCAAAACAACCCCATGCCTTCTGTAATTAGTGTAATTATCCTGCCCCATACATTTAAGTAGATTCTTTTATGAGTAAAATTTTCATGTAACGGGTATATGCACTTATTATGTTTACATCTTTTATTATGTGACTTAGCAAGTGATGAGAGAAATGACATAGTGGGTGTATACACCTGTGATAGGTAAGTTATTTTCCCTCCCTATAACCCCTCATGAGGGTGTTAAGGCATGGTAGTCAGGTCAGTGGATGCTTGAAGGGAGCTCGAGCTAACCTCATACACCTACATCTATTGGGCCATTAGCATCTACTATCCTCAAACTCACTTACGCCCCCAGTCCTCGATTGGGGGGAAGGGGTGTGAGAGAGAGAGAGAGAGACTTGACAACCTGTCATAGGATGGATCAACTCGAAAGATTTGAGTATCAACAGTGAACTTACGTAGAAAGAGAGAATGTGGATTATGCAGAACCACTGTCTGTGGATGAGAGTGAAGATTAGAAGTGATCAGTATTCCAATTATTGTATCATCTTTAATTTTTAAATGTAGTTTCTAATCATATAAATAAGGGTTTATAGTAGACATCTAATCATGATTGGCAAAGTAAGTTTTCCTTAAAAGAAGTATGATTAAATAGTTTCATGCATTTTTTTTTTAATACAAATTAAAAAAACTAATGGAAGGTTCAAACTCTGGTATTGGGTATAAGGATTACAAGCCCTCACAACAAAAATAGTGGTATCAACTTATTGAGATTCAACACTTTTTATTAGGGAATTGCATTCTGAACTTATTATAATTCTAAGTCATTATTTCCACCATCTTCGTTACTCGAGCTAATCCTAAGGACAAAAATGAACAACATTGCTATCACAAATTAGAAAACCAGTCATAGATGGAGAAGGCTTCTTTATAGACTTTATTGTATTAGGATAAGGAGTGGGCTTGGGCCTTTAGTGGGTGGATGGCTAGAGTGTAGACCTTTGGGGTTGTGGGGTTAGAAGCTTATACATAAAAGTCCAATACATACACGTGCAAGAATTAGAAGTTAGGAACCCTCTAGAAGTAGAAAGACCACAACATCCTACGGCTCAGATTACATCACGCACTCCTTCATATCTTCCTTTCTTCCATATCACTGTTCCACAACTCAACTGTTTTTGGTACGAACCTCCACCACCTTGTCCACAAAATACTCCGAGACCCACAAGCCTGAAGACCTTGAAAGACTGAAGCAACAATGGCGGAGCACTTAGCCTCTATATTCGGGACAGAGAAGGACCGGGTGAATTGCCCCTTCTACTTCAAAATCGGCGCGTGCAGGCACGGCGACCGCTGTTCCAGGCTCCACACCAAGCCCAGCGTCAGCCCAACCCTTTTGCTCTCCAACATGTACCAGCGGCCAGATATGATCACCCCTGGCGTCGACGCCCAGGGCCAGCCCATTGACCCCCGCCAGATCCAGAAACATTTTGAGGTCTCGCTCTTATTCTTCTTGTTATTATTGCAAAAACCCAATTCGCCATTTTAGCTCTTGTTTATTGTTTGTTTATCTTGTTAAGAAAAGTAACTTCTAATATAACAAAAGCCCATTTATTTTTATTGAAAGTGTTTTTGTTTGATTTAAATATGCACTATTTTTATGAATCAGAGGTGTTGGTTTTATGTACTGTAAGAATTTCAGGATTTGTGTGTTTAAAAGTTACATCCCTGAAATAATATTGTTCCATGAAAAGTTATGAAAAAAACAAAAAACATAAAGATTTTGTCGTTTGCTTGTAGTTATAGAAGAGAGAAAGTAGTAGTGGAATAAAAGGGAGAGTAAAGGAACATGCAAGTAAAAATAGGAAATCATTAGTACTGAATTATGAAAGTAGAATAGTTGGGTACACAATTACGTTTTATTTAATTATATGAAAGTAGAGTGGTTGAAACCTAATTTGTGTTCAGTATATGCATATAAATGTAAGTGCATACAATTACATAATTCTTACAATCTAAATGTTTGTGTATTCCAATTTGCAGGAATTTTATGAGGATCTATTTCTAGAGTTGAGCAAATATGGGGAAATTGAAAGCCTGAATGTCTGTGACAACCTAGCTGACCACATGGTATGTTTATTCAAACATAGAGCTAATTGGATTTACCCTGTTTTTAGTTTTTTTTTTTTTTTTCTGCTGCAGATTGATTATTGACACTAATGGGAATTTTCTCCATTTGGGCAGGTGGGAAATGTGTATGTTCAGTTTAGGGAGGAAGAACATGCTGCAAATGCACTTCGGAACCTGACAGGAAGATATTATGCTGGTCAGTATTTACCCATCAGTCCTATCTTTTAATTTTAGATTTGGTATCATCATATGTTTCTGCTAGTTATTTGATATTGCTTTTTCGGCCCACCTTATGTAATATACTGAACTTCCCCCCTTGGAAAATCAATTGCAGGCCGACCTATCATTGTTGACTATTCACCTGTGACGGACTTCCGTGAAGCTACCTGCAGGCAATATGAGGAAAATACATGCAACCGCGGTGGATACTGCAATTTTATGCACCTGAAAAGTATTGGGAGGTAAACTTTGCTTGATGATTCCCATTCCTCCCCCCGCCCCCCAACAACAAAGTGCAGAATAAATTGATAATTTATTTTAATAACCTTGCTAGGGAATTGAGGCGTGAGTTATTTGGGAGCTACCGACAAAGGCACAGCCGCAGTCGAAGCAGGAGCCGCAGCCCTTACAGGCATCGTAGCTACGAAGAGCGCTCTCATGGGGGTCGTGGTCATGGCAGAAGGTATGATGATGAGGATTACTATCATGAAAGCTGGAGCAGAAGGAACAAGACTGTAAGCCCTGGCCGTAAAAGACGCAGTAGAAGCCCTGGAAGGAGAAGGAACCATAGTCCAGTTAGGGAAGGCAGTGAGGAGAGGCGGGCGAGAATTGAGCAGTGGAACAGGGAAAGAGAGCAAAATGAAAATGCTTAAGTAGCACCCACCAGAGACAGGGTATGAATACTGATATTATAAAGTTTCGTATGTCGTTTTTGCACTCTCTATCTCTCTCTCTCTCTCTCTATATATATATAGAGAGAGAGAGAGAGAGAGGGGGATATATATATGTACAAATATATAGAGAGAGATATATATACACACACATATATATAGTGATAATCTGCTTGCGCAATTAGGAAAAAAGTTTATATTTTAAACAAAAAGCACCTCAATAAATATAGCTTACAGCCCATTTTCCACTGTGCAGGTGGTGTGCAGGTTCACACTTCTGTGATATGGAATTGAAATAACTTTGCATTTTTTAATCACAATCATATTGTGTGACTGTGTGCTTTCCGCATGAGATGCCTCAATAAATCCTTCCCTTTGTTACCCTAGTTTTCTAGTTTTAGCTTGAACCATTCACTTCTAACGACTAACGACTTCCTTTGATCACTTGTACTTTTGTCCTTAGTAGAAAGTTATAGCTTTGACATCTTAGTTAAGCAACTACAAAAGTGGTGCAAGGGATAGAAATATAGAGGATAGGGAGGAATTCTATAATTAGGATAAACTCAAATTATTATTCTTAATTACATTAATACCTCCTTGGATAGGCAATTGTATAATAATAAAATACGTAAAATACCATAATTGGACCCTAAATTATTGTAAATATTGCCAAATAAATAATCAACTCTGAAATTCTAATTCTAATTAATACAGACTAAGTAGAATAAGTTTAGTTCTATGTTGAACTTGTGCTTACGCCTAAACAAATACAAATAGTCTTGCATTCATCAGTCATTACGATGCCAGCCCTTTCACAAAGAATTTCTGTTTGGGCAGTAGTGGCTGATTTCCGCCGACTCTTCCATCAGTCTTTAAAAATTAGGTCAGTGCTGTGCTTTTGGTCCAATCAAAAGTCCCCAGCAGTTATCTTTTTAATTTAGTTTGTTTACTTTTGTAGAAGCCAATCCCTGGTACATACTGTGCATCTGTGTGGAATTTGTTTGTTTTGCATGCATTCATGTTTTACAGTCAGGTTCTGTGACCACCACAAATCAAGACTAGTGAACGATCGAATATCATGGTTCTGTTCTGGGTTTTGTTTTCTTCTCTCTTTTTTCCTTTTTTCTTTATTTTCAAAATTATAGTAGTCATGATCTTACAATCTTTACAAGTTCTGCAGCTGCAGGTTTCCCTGCTCAAGTCCGAGCAATTTTTGTGTTTATTGCAGCTTATCCATGGAATTTGTGTACAGGTTTCTGGTGCAGCATGTCAGGAGTATGGGATTATACGATGTTTCAGGTTTCAAATTCAATTCAGAAGAAGCGTGAAAAGTATCATCATATTCCATCACTCAGACGACTGTTGTAGGTTATTTACTGTTTGGTAGGTCGTAGTCTGATCATGATGCAGGTTGTGTGTGGCAGCCAAAATCTTTTTATGCTTTTGGACACATGGTATCATCATATTTGTAATTTGTACAAGCTTTTAAATCTTGGTTGGAATTGATGGTTAAAATCATTAGGTGAGTTGTTTTCTTTTTGAAGTTTGATCGTTTAATGTTGTTTAGTATCTGTTTAAGTTGTTGACTTTACTACTACTACTTAATATCATTTGATATGCATGAACTTGAAGATCCAACTCAAGTGAACAAGGATTTAGACACTGACTAAGCTTGTATATCTTTAAGTTCTTAATTTGTCCCATTAGCAAGTAAATTTTAAAATTCTTGTGTGGAATTTTAAAGTAATACATTTCAACTTAAAGTTACTCGTACTTGCGTGTTATTCCCAAAATTTTAAGATAATGGAACTTTCAGATAATAAATTTACATTAAATTCAAGTACCACTGTTGCCTCACCATCCCACTTCCATTGTTGTTGCTAAAAGTCATAATTACTACTATATGAGGCTTAAACTTCAATTAAAATTGCCTGTTACTTTTAAACTTCCTTGTCTAAACATACCGTTATTAAATTTTTGACATTATATATATTTTGACATGATGGATTAGAGTTAGTTTAGGTGACTGAATATAAAAGCTCTCTCTTTTTACACACTCCGTTCAAAAGAATATTTTGACACTATAATTTCTCTGTTTTTTCGGCTGGAAAGGGTGATTTCAACTTAAAATCTCTTCCAATAAAATGGAGAGAAATTGATAAATCAGATCATTAAACTTATAGTTTGTTAGTTAGATTATACCTAATAAGCTTAAATGTCAACCTCAATTCCCTTTCTGTTAGCTTTCTCGGACATATCATGTCTTACATTATTGTGTTCGTGAAACCTGTGTCATGACATACGAAAAGTGAGAAATATATACAACACGAAAATACATGTTCCATTATTTCCTATGAATAGTATGAAAGTGAATCGAAACTATTTTAACATGTACCAAATTTTCTATTGCTAAGTCGCATTGTTTCTTCCATGAGTGAGGTAATTAAGGGCTACAATTAAGCAACCAATTCAACTAAATATTTGAATGCTACAAATCTTTAGTCGACTTATTAATGGGTATTTATTTAGTTAAGTGATGCTCTACGGAGGTAAAATTGATAACCCCACACTAATCACAATATATGACCATTTCAATTTGACGAATTGGCACCTTAACATAACTAATGGATATCTTTAGAGCGTTTTTCTTCATATTCCATTCACGCGTTGTACAAATGGACCAATAGTGATTTTCTCATCGACTATAATTAATACTACTCAACTCAAGGGGTGCTCAAATTCCCCTCCAGCACTTCTCAATTAGGTCTTGAACACTACTCAAGAGTCCATTACCAAAACTCCAAAAAAAAAAATACAAAATGCCACCAAGCAAAACAGGCTAGTTTTCAATATTCAACAGTCATTAGACAAAAAGTCACATGCCCCAAGTACAAATGCCAATGGGGAAGGTGCACATGCATCAGAGAGAAAACAGAGTAAAGTAGTGTATCCATAAATTTAAGACCTTGAGATTTAAGCGTATAACACTACGCGATATCCAAATAGAACGTTTTAAATGTAAAATGTCAATAACTCTAAAAACAAGCCGATAACACAAAACCCTGAGGACAATCTCTCGCCAAAAACCTTAACATGTCACCCTGTACCCTCAATATCAAAAATACTATATATTAGAAACATGCCACGCTTGTCTCCATTCTACTTCGCTGCACTGTGCTTGGCCTTGTTGTGTGAGTCAAGTGCACCAACAGAGCCAAATGACCTGTACCAAAGACCACATAATACAGTCAAACACCAAAAAACAAAAGTAACTAGCTACCAGAAAGAAGGAAAACTAACTGCTATAGCTAAACATACTTGCTACAAGATTTGCATGAAAGTTCACCACCACCAGACTTTGGTGTTTGGGCCTTGGGTTTATCAACTGTGGCAGGAGTCTTTCCGCCTTTCTTTGCAGGGTGTGGTGTGGCTGTGTGGACACCCGCCTTCTTGCCATCTGTATAAAATTAACTACTATTTCAACAGCAACTCCGGAAAAAATAAAAACAGTACATAACTTGACATTCAAAGAAATTAATGTGGTGAAATTCTGGAATTACTGTATATCATACATGTCACCTTCAATCAATGCAGGAGATTGCACAACATTGAGAATCAAATTTCAAACATTTACAAGATATAAAAAATTAGGACTAAAAGATACCATACACCTACCATGTATAAGAAACAGAAAAAAAAACTAAATTTCAAAACCAA
Source organism: Purshia tridentata (assembly GCA_003254885.1). Classification (NCBI taxonomy): domain Eukaryota; kingdom Viridiplantae; phylum Streptophyta; class Magnoliopsida; order Rosales; family Rosaceae; genus Purshia; species Purshia tridentata. The sequence continues at coordinate 9,274 of QANT01000327.1, forward strand.
GATTATGAAATGCAATATTATATAACATAAGAAATATCATAAAAAAGACTACAAACCAAGACATTGAACAGAATCCAATTCTGATTTTGTGAGGGAAAGAAATAGTACCAGTCTTCGTAGGAGTAGCAGCAGCTGATTTTGCCTTCTTAGCAGAGACAGGTGTTTTAGATGCAGATTCATTGGGTCTTTTCTTGGAGTCGGCCTTCTAAATAATGGTCAATATATGAATAATAGAACCCACAAAAAAAATCAACATGACAAACCTTCACAGAGAAGTTGGGAAACTGGGATCAACAAGAATTCAATTAAGTACCTTTTTAGGGGTAGGTGTCTCTTCATCTTCCTCATCACTGTCATCATCCTCATCATCGCTATCAGCTTCAAGCATGTCCTATTGAAAAACAACAATGAAAAATTTCGAAGTTATTACATAATTACTGACATAGAAAGCCATAACAACCAAAAATTCAGAGCAACACAGACAAGAGAGGATATTCTAAAAAAATTAAAGAAAACAAAATAAGACCCTCTCCATGCAAACAAAAGACAACAATTTGTGTTCCAACCATATTAGTACAAAAGCAGGTATGACAGACTAAAAGCTGTCTTCTAGATGAAAACAATAGGATAAGGGCCAAACAAATTTGTACCTCAGCTAAGAGGTAAACATATGTACATGCAGTATACAATTGGTACCACATTTGAATAAAAATATAAGTAGACACAAAAAAATACTTCATCAGCAATGCAAAAAATACATTGGGTGGCATCAGAATCGGGTTGTTATAGCACCAAAAAAGGGCCTTACAGCTGAAGCAAATAAGATTCACTGAAGAATTCATATGAATTTTTTATTCATGGAATTCATATTGATTCCATAAAAAGTAGAGACAATAAAAAAGTTGATATCAAATTCCCAAAATATTTCAAGCTATAGTAAAATCTAGAAAGACCAATTCTTATTTAGCCATTAAGAAATTGAGATACCTCATCAGATTCATCTTCAGAACCACCCTCGTCATCAGAATCATCATCATCATCTTCATCATCATCATCTTCATCCTCATTATCTTTGCTTGGCTCTTGAATCTTAACTTTTTGCTTTTCAGAAGACTCAGATTTGACAGCTTTGGCTTTGATTGTAGCTGGCTTTGCTTGCTCAACCTTCTGATCAACTTTTCCTATAAAAGAAAATAGAATGAATTAAAGATTCCACTCATGCTACAAAGCCATGTTGAAAATTTGGCCCAAGGGCAGAATTTACCATTCTCCATGGGAATTAGTGGGAGATCTATGTCCTCTGCTTCTGAGTCAGTATCAAATTCTACATAAGAGTAGAAAAAAGTGAAGAATTGAGCTCAGCTTGAATTATAAAATATAAACAGAAAAGACAAATGCAAGTAAGGCAAATGTGGAAGACTTACCAGAATCATCTTCTGTAAAAGCAAGAACAAAGAGAGTAGTCAAGGAAACAAAAGAATAAAAGATGAAGAATATTTAATTGTCACATAGCCAAAACTCTAAATATTGATTCTATATGTTATTCATTTTTCTCTTAGAAAAGACTTAAAATGACAAAAATCTTGCTAAAAACAAGAAATTCAATAACAATTAACTCAAACACCAGCATACATTCAACTACATTAAGGTGAAAACTTATAACAGAAACCCTCATTCATTAAGACAGATGCACAAATAAATCAATTCAAAACGGGTAATGGAAAAACGTTGTAAGGATATTCTTCTCCCATAAAAGTTTGATAACCGGCAAAGTGAACACTTGCATTCTTTGAATTGTGAGAGAGCTCAAACTCTTTCTCAAAAACCAAATCAAATGACAACTGAGGGATATTCTCAGGCAAAAGAGTTCCCAAAACAAGTTTCTGGCTTCCAATCTTCACAGAGACAACAACATTATCACCTCCCTTCTTTGAGTCGCCCAGACATGCCTAGAGAACGACAAACTTTTAAAGATCTTGAACAGAGGCATGGAAACTTAAAAAAAAGAATTAGTAGAGTGGTCAGTTAAACAATACAAACATAGACACAAACCTGTGACAGATGCACAACTTTTCCATCAATTGGCTCTACTTTGAGTGGCTGTCCAGCCTTCACTTCAGCACCTGGAATTACAAAAAAGTAAAAATTTGACATCTTTTCAAGCTAATAAGAAAAAACAGATACTATACTAGGGTAATTAAGAAAAATAAAACAGATACTAATGAGAATAAAAGTAACAAGAATACAAAAGAAACGATCATTATGATAAAAAAAAATAGATGAAATTATAACAAAACAATCATTTCATTCCTAGAGTTCACAAACACCAACAAAGGGACTGACTTGATAATATACATTTTCTTCCAACAAAGCCAAAAATAATGATAACTATATGGAACTTACAACCCTTTAACAAAAGCAGAACAACTATAAGAAACCATTCATGGAAAACCATCAAGTCAACAACTTGTAAGAACCATTCAACCCAATATATATATTGAAACCACACAACAATTTCACACCCATATTTCAGAAGCACATTGAAGAACTTGGTATTAAAATATTTTCAAGCAGGAAAAAACAGCAGGAAACCAAATATTACAAAACATTACATCACGTTAAGTGTGAAAGGTTCCATGTTTTTAGCTATTCCTCTCACTGAAACAAAATCTCAGTTGCCCAGAACGTCTTTAACTCCAAAGTACAGAATATAAAAGGCGTGGCTTTCACAAGAAAAGAAAAAAGCATACAAAGCATAACAATAAGAAAAGGAACAATCTACTCATAAAGCAAACAATCGACTAAGAGTGATAGTGAGAAAGCAAAACAGTGAAAGAGGGGTAATGGTGGAGAACAGCTAGGCTTACCCCAAAACTCCATTGAAGCAGAGACGAAAGAGACGGAGAGAGGATGCTAGGGGTTTGGCTAGGGTTTAGAGTGTGCGCGGTGAAAGAGGCGAATATTAGAGCGTTTGAAGGGTTTTTATAAGATAATTGCCGCCAGGTTTTGCTAGGGTTTTGTCTTTCGGTTCTTCTAATGATATGGGCTGGGGCTGAGACTGGGCTTGGATTCAAACCAAAAAGTATAAAAAATGGGCCTTTCACTACTTGACCTCTTATTTTGCAATGGATTTGTTTTGAGAATTTTCTAGACAAACACCTGTTTTCCTCAATGAATGCTGATATTTGCACACTCTATTTTTTCTCTTTATACACTCATCTCCATTTATTTAGTAAATTACCATTTTCACCCAAACCTAAATTTACCAAGAAGGACAGCACACCCCAACCTAGCCATCTAAGTCCAAACCCTACCTCCGACCTCTACTCTTCGACGCTCCGCCACAATCGTTAGTGGTTCAACCCCCTGGCATCCCTTTATCCCTCTCTCTATCTCTCTATTTCCCTCACTTTCTCTAATTCCCTTTTTCTCATCTCTTTTTCTCTCTCTCTCCTCGATCGGTTGTAAGGCCCGGTGACCTTGTCGACCTCAAGATCAATGACTACCTGACCCATCCAGCCCAGTCCCATTATACCCTCCCCGGCCTACCCAACCTAGCCCCAACCCAACCCTAGCTTGGCCCATTCCCACCCAGCCCCCCTAACACTTCCCCACCCCTACCCAGCCCCACTGATTAGAGATATTGTGGCAATGAGCAAAGAGAGACAAGGAGAGATAAAAAAGATGGGAGAGAGGAGAGATAAGGAAATAAATAGTAAGAAAGAGACGAGAAGGTAGAGAGGGAAGGAAAGGATGGGAGGCCGGGCCACATCGGGGGTGGAATGGGCTGGTTGGGTTTTGGTTTTGGTTTTTTGGTGAATGTGTGTAAATGATGGTATTTTGAGAATTTGTTTTGAGAAATTAGAAAAATGGGTGTAAAGTGATAAAGGGGTGTATAATGAGAGGAAAATAAATGTGCAAATAGCAGCACTCTTCTTAATACACCCCAACCCCATTTGTTCCCATTTTATCATTTTTTAAAAAAAAAAAAAACCCAAACCTTAGCTCATTAACAACATTGGCCAAAGTTATTGGGCCCCATATCAAAGCAGGCTTGCTGTCATTCTAAACTTTAGATATTTGATTAGTTTCTTTTTTTTTAGGTGTTTACTAATATTTGGGAATCATTATTTTTTTCATTCCCATATTTACTTAACATTTGGGAATCATTTCGATTCTCATTCCTGTATTTACTAACATATAAGGGAATGAAAATGGATGTGAGGCTCACATGAAATCAAGAATGAGATTCCTGATTTTGGAGGAATTGAATTCTTTAGGGGGTCTGGAATGGGAGAGGGGAAATCATAATAAAAATTTTATGTCTAAAATACCCGCACATATTTTTTGATAATCCAACAATACCCTTTGTAGAAAAAATTCAAAAACCATAAGATGACACCATGCTCAATTTATATGAGATTAATATTTTTTTTTTTGTAAAATAAGGGCCTTTTATTTTTA
>QANT01000331.1:0-103360 GCA_003254885.1 Purshia tridentata
CCCCACCCCCCCAACACACCATCCTATAAGCCACCAATCTATGGTTGAGGGATTCAATCCTCGGTTTATTTTATTATTACAACATTACAAGTGGCTTTACAAAACCGGTTCTACCAATTAAATAGCAAGTTCAAATATGTACACTACAACTTACCTCATAACGAAGGTGTTTCATCTTCTCACTAATCAGTCGACTTTCATCTCTTAAAGCTAAACTAATGGCAGGATGTAACCACTGAGCATTTTTGAGCCATGCATCAACCGAGGGGTGACCTGCAGAGACATGGCACCACCAAATGGGCCCTGCTGGCTGCTCCCAATAGGGAACTGCTAAATCTGCAACAGTGAAGTCATCTTCATCACCCATCCCAAACTGCTGAGAGACCCAACCAGCATCAGCTTGCACAGTTTGGACAATTTCTGAAATTCTAGCCCACCCAATGGGTACCCAATGACCACCCTCAAATCTTTCATTATCATATGATTCATGGATCTGACCATCTTTGCAGTCATCATTTAGGGACTTTTTCCTATCTTGTATTGGGGAAGAAGATTCAGAAAACCCTTTAGAAGGAACACGTAACCTCTCATGGCCACCATCTGTTTGTTGTCTGCTTATGATTCTTGAACCAGATTTCAAACTTATTGATTTCTTTCGGCCTCGAATAAATTCAAAAGCGCAAATAAGCCCATCTGTCCAAAGATCACTTCCAGGCATGACATCTTTACTAAAACCATTTTTATGGCTATCTGGGTTCTTCGTCTGATTTCCACGGGAGGAAGAGCTGTTGTCACCTATGTTACTCTTGTTGTGTTCCATCTATGCATACATACAAGTTAACAATCAAGAGGCTGAATTTGGCATCATAGCTTTGGTTCATATGATCATATCTTATCAGAGACAGAGTTAAGCTGAAACTACTGATCACAGCTAAATACTGCAATGTTTGGAATTCACCAAAATCATTTGGGTAGCAGTTAACACTCTTAATTGGCACAAAATAATTGCTAAACATTTAAAACTTGAAATTTATAAGTATCAAAAAGTTACACACATTGCAACCACCAAGCTAAGCAATTCAGGTCCTTTTATTAAATTAATCTCAATTTTATCCAATCGTAAAATCATATTAGAGGAAAGGATATTGAAGTAACATGATTCAAAAGATCTAAGATATAACCACCTAAAAAAAAGTATTGTGCCCGAGGAAAGCAATGACCTTGATAAGAAGAAAGGTATTTGAAGAAAGAAAATTGTTCACTGTAGGTTCTACAATGAACAAATCAAGACTAGCATTACTATCATTGTTATAAGTAAATGAGAGGAGGATCTTACCAAAGCATGAAGGTAGAGTGATTTTCAAACTAAATCCCATAAAGAGAATGCCTTCTCCCTATCCTGAGAGAATGTTTAAAGTTTCAAACTTTAACGCGGAGCTTAGCAAGGAAGCAACTAGCAAGCACTCTTAATTTTCTGAGACTGAGAATGAGTGAGAGAGGAAGGATTTGTAGAGGTTCTGCGCCAAGGTGGGAGAATATGAATATGGGTTTGGCTCTCTGCACTCTGCACTCTGCAACTGTGGCGATGCTTCGAGCTGTACGAGTAAAGTAGCAACTGAGCGTGAACGCGTGAAGTAGTAAAGGCTTGAAGCACTGCCACCACTAGTTTAGACTGTTTAGTAGTTTATATTTGTTTTGTTTTTAAATTAAAAACTTCAATAAATTTGTCCACGATAGATAAAAGTCTAAAGATAGAAAGTTTCTAATTCTAGACTTCTAGTGAATATGCGAAAAATCTTGATACAGGAGAAAAATGGATCCAAATGGCAAAAAGAATTGAAGAATACGTGGCAATCATTCATATTCTCATTCTCATTCTCATTTTCTTATTTCTTAAATTTAGGAAAAAATAAGAGTGAAAGTAGGGCCTATCAAAATTAAGAGTTAAATTACTAATTTTTAGTGATTGAGACTCCTTAGAAAAGGAGGTGGAATTGGAGGAGGAGGAATGAGAGTGGACTTTCTCATGTCCAAAATGCTGCTATATTTTTAATAGAAATTCAAAAATACCCTTTATTTAGATAAATAAATTATACTAATATTAAAATATTCTTTATTTTAAAACACCACATTTTTTGTCTCCTTTAGATAAATCAATTATACTAATATCATACTACCTTAATATTGCATTAATTGTCTAAAATACTATAAATTATAATTGTAAGTATAAAAATTAATTTTTTGAAAAATATTGAGGAGATTCATTTGTAGTAAATGAATATTTATCATTTGAAAAATTATAATTAATAAATAGTTGTTGAAATATAATAGATGTTGTATAAAGGTATTTTAGTAATCAAACTCATTTAAATCCTAATTCTTACTAATTAATAAACAAATTTATGAAAATCAACTTTATTTTCATTCCCATTTATATATTGATTTCTTCTCATTTTGATTAGTAAACAATTTTATTTTCATTCTTATTTATATATTGATTTTTTTTCATTCCGATTCATACTCATTTTGATTCTAGTTTAATAAACATGTCTTGAAAAAAGTAAAAATATCTTTTTTATGCAACACCTGACAATGTACTTTGATAATCCAAACTGTTTATTTTTTTTATTCTTTTTCAAGAATCATCTCTATAAAAAAAAATAGCAAATTCAATGATAAAATTGAAATAACATTTATTATAATAAACTAACTATATCTAACTAATTTTTTACAAAAATGATATTAAAATAATATTCTAAAATATAGACGGTTCAAATCACATTTAAGTTTTAACTTATAAGTCTATTGAGAATATTGTTACTTTTCTTCAAATAAAAACATCCTTACTTGAAAATTTCCTGAAAAATTAACATATAAATATTTATAATGGCGTATAAAGTATAATTAACAGTCAATTTAAACGGACCCTAAAGTTGCCGAAAACGTGCAAACCATCAGTGATCCAAGTTAAGGACACGTTGAAGTCATTATATTATCCAAAGGAAAACCAGATTTTCACTACAGCAAGAACAAGAACACCAAAAGCTAAGAAAAAAGTGAAGGAAAAGGGGCGCAGTAGTTGCACTCCACTAATCCAAATTAGCACACGTTCCTACGTTAAACATGACCCGAAAATAAATATCTAGAATACAAGCTCGTGGTCGTGGCACAGGGCAGCAGCCGGTCAAGGTCTCTTCTGACCAAATAATGATACAAGATAATTATTAAGATGGCATTGGCAGCAATGCCTCTGAATGGCCACTTCAAACTGACTACAAGACCCTGAAAAACCTGAGAGTGGGAGGTGACTGACTGAGTGACAGAGAGATTAGTAGTTGTTTTGCCATAACTGCTGTTGAGACTGCTGCTTAGAGGGTTGACCTTGCGAGCCACCCAGGGATGTGTCCCTGGAACTTTGCTGTTGATGTTCCAGGGACATCCCTGTCTGAGAATGATAGTAGTTTGGGTAACCAAGAGCTCCAAATTGCTGCTGCGAAGGTTGCTGAGCTTGCCGGAACCCAGCATGCTGCTGATTCTGCCCCTGAAAGCTGTAATAGGTGTTGGCAGGAACAGCGGACATTGCTCGGGAACCAGGTCCATGAACCCACATGCCTGAGTTATCGTTCTGAGAAAAGGGCATAAAAGGGATAGCTTTAAGATTCAAGTCATAATGTGCATTTAAACATTAAATAGGGCATACTTCATAGCCTTCTAAGCAAATTCTACTGTTCACTTGGCAATTGCAAACAAAATCATAGGCAAGACTCCATAAGTACATAATACTTCCTTTGTGTGTGAGAATGTTGTTAAAAGAACAAAAGCTAAGAACTTTTCATGAAAATCCCCAGACCAGTAAAAAGTTACCTGCTGAAGAGAGATTAAATGGCTATTGTCCTTGTACTGAGAGTTTATAACATCATCGTAGCCAATCGTTGTGCCTGTAGGTGCTGAGGGTGGATTCAGAGGGAAGTTTCCTCCAGGAATACTAGATGAATTACCAAACCCATAACCAGAGGCAATATTAGCAGACTGAGGCAAACTGCTAACAGAAACACTATTTTTATACTGTGGGAGAACTGCAGCCAGAGACTGATGGTATGTGCTGTTACCAGCAAATGCTTGTTGGAATGCTGATGGCATATAAGTGTAGCTTTGAGGCAAGAAAGGATAACCAATCATATTGGAAAAATGCCCCAGAGGAAGAGTCGGTTGGGAATAAGGGTGCACAGCAAGGTGTTGTGGAAGAGTAGGTCCAGTCGGAACACTAGCCCCGGTCAGGGTCTGTGGAGTAGGCTGAGGGGTAGAAATACCACCTCCTCTCAAAGCCTGCATATACACAAGAAAATAATTGGACAAAAGATTCAGATCTCTAACATTGTCCTGACTCCTGACTATGGTCAGAGAAAATACATTGGCCAAAAAACACACCCAAAAAAAAAGTTAAACATTTGCATTATCTGGACTAATCATCAATAATGAACAATTATACAAAGCATTTATTATTAGAAGTTAGAACACACACAAAATCCAGAAACACAGGCAACTACCTCTCATAAATAAGTTAAAGATAATGAAATTGTTAATGAAGGTAATCAAATCACACCAATTAAAATGTTGACCGACAAGAGAAAGGTAAGCAGAAGGGAATCTTTTCTTAAGAAACTAAGGATATACCTTCAACTGAATCATAATAAGCCACATTTATCCAAATTAATTCAGTCATGAGCAGAAGGTATCTGATTGCACCAATAAGTCCAGGGTCTTCATACAACACAATAAATACAAAGTAGATTGCAGCCAACTTAATGTACTTTGACCAAAATATGTTGCATTGAGCTTCGTTCTTGGTTTTAAATAAGAATATTAATTAACAAGAATGTTTCAACTACACTCTAATATTATGCAGATAAACTTATTCTGTGCAAAAATAAGTGATATAAGTCCACAACAGAAGTCGTAAAAATGTCTTTAATACTAGTCAAACCATCTCTTGAAAGAATAATTGGTATGTTCAAATACGCTATAGCAGGGAAGGTACCTCTGGCATGGACAAGGTGGGACCACTGATGGAAGAAGCAGCATTGCTGTAATTTGTGGGCATAGATTGTGTCACGGGGAAGGGCGAGTATGGAAAATCTTCCCTTACAGTCTGAGCAGTAGAAGCCAACAGAGTGCTGGGCAATGAATTTGTATATGCCTGCTTTGATGACAACATGCAAAGTGAGATTCAACTAAATCAATAAACTACTACTACACCTAAGATTGGAAAAGTAGTATCAATGGATTTGCACATGCAAAATACAACTATAACACTATAAGACAAATAAACACAGCAACAGAACCAAATTATCTAAAGTTTAATATATATAAAGGATAGGCTTCATCTCATGCCCCTTAACTAATAATGTTTTATACTTCATTACTGTGTTCACTATTTCTTGCCAAATCCTAATCTCATGCACCTTTTAATTTAATCCACTAGTGAAAACACAAAAGTTTTGTAATTTAAAGCACACGCAGCACTTCTAGCACTAGCACTACATGTCATTTAGCTGTTACGTAAGTTAATTTCATAACAAAAACAAAAAAGCAGTAACCTTTCAAAAACTGATACAAATTATAACCAAAACCATGCTCATGAGATCTTCTCCAATGATGATGTTTGCTAAAATGAATGAGACTAAAGTTAAAGACGCTAAACATGTGAGATCTCCAATCCACTTATGTTTTCTTCAGAACCAACTTGCAACTTATTGCTTGGCCAAAAATCAATCATGTATGGACTGCATGATCACCTCAAACTATTATTAATGCAGCAAATCAAAAACAAAACTTCACAGTTCATCATATTACCATCACACTTGAAAAAGGAGCAATATTCTGCATCTGTGAGCTTGTCTGGTGAGGAAATGAAACATTCAATTGTTGGGAGCTATCATACGCAAATCCAGGTGCAGAAGAAGGAAATGCATATTGATTACCCTGACCAGCTTCAGGGGTTTCCTGTTTTAAGACCTCCGGTTGTGAAACTGAAGGGGAATCATAATCTCCAGCAGTGGCCCCAGTTCTATGAACTAAATTTCCATCTGAGGCAGCTCTAAGATGCTCATCTCCATAATATTCAGGATTTCTGCCGAAAAATTGTTTCTTTAACACAATCTTGAACAACCAACAAGTAAAATCAAGGGTTTACAAGTACATACCTAGCATCTGAGTGACCAATTGTAGAAATGTCTACTGCTGCAGTTGTCTCTTCCAAGTTACTGTTTAGCGGGCGAGATGCAAATGAGCCAGATGTAGTAGGAGCAGAATTAGTGCTAGATCGGAAACTTCCAAAGCTCAAGTGCATGCAGTCAGGAGTATGGAGTTGTAGGTGATTCGGAATCACTACAGGAGGGCTGTCTTCTTCAGGTTGTGCTCCCCTATCATCCTTCTGTAAATTTAATTGCTGCATGTTTGCAGCCACTGATGAAGCATCATCTTCAGCTGAAACAGGAAATTGCAAGGGGTCACAACTGATTTTCAAGCTTTTCAATATCTGATTCAAAATACTAACTTCAGAGCACATGTTATTTTCCATTACAACAGACCTCCTAAATTATTCATTCCAGAATACTCAGTGCTTTTGGTATTCATCTCACAAGTTCAAAAGCTTAAAATAGTCCATGACAATGACATACAATTTTTCCAATCTATACTCAATTTTCATATCGAATTCTGTGACAAAAATATGGGCTGCAATTTGCAAAGAACAGAGAAAAAGGGTAAATTGCCGGCCCAAACAAAAAAATAATAAAGCCCAATAGTTACCTTCATTATGCTCAAAAGCATGCCTCTGTGTTTGGTAAGAATTTATGTCCTCATACAAGCTATTATCAAAAGCAGATGCACCTCCCGAATTATCTTCTTGTACATTCCTACCAGATATAGAAGTAGGCCCATTATTGCTTGGATTAAGTTCCTCAACAGAGCTATCTTCTTCCACCTGAACCTCGTCTAACTGGGATTTTATATGTTGATTAGTTCTATCAGAGGGCAAGCTAGATGAATCAGCATACAGTTCAGAGTTTGCAGGTGCCTCTAATACAGAGGACATGCTAACACCTGGTTGATGTTCAATCAAGGGCCACTCATCGTTGGTAGATATATATTGGCTTGTAGCAGCTCCTATCTCCGTCTGTGCCACCAAACCCTTGGAAACATGATGTCGCGATGAATGCAAATTGTGATGCAATGCTGCTGCAGGGGGTGCCCCAACATCATGATGATTAACACTATGATTAGGGGGGTGGTTTGGCATGGTGGAAGCCTTGGCTTGAGGCCTACCCTTCTTAACAATGTCAGCCATTGAAACTTGACCTGGGACCCCTATCCATGCAGACTGATATCCAGAAGATGGCTGTGAGGATGAAGATATTCCATCATCTGTGCCAACTGTTGGCATTTTATTTTCAGTCGCCACAAAATCACTGCAGCAAATTTTACACATAGATGAGCAACGCTATAGAGAATGTATTACCCATGCTTTATTGCACAATTTATACCACCCCAAGAATGATGTAACACACAATTCCCCAACTAGAAAATCGAAAAACTGTTACAGAGTACAACTACAAATAATTACAGCAATGTAAACAGACAACATATGTTTTGCATATCAAGACTCTTGACATAAAAAAGTCCTCATTAGTATTTTAGTTCAATCGTAGCATGTCCATGAGAGCACAAATATCTTAAACAGAAGCTAGTTAGTAATAACACTGAAAATTAACAAGTAGGACCAAAAACCCAACAGATAAAAAGTTTAACCATAACTTTCTTAAAATTAATAACTGTCCTAGTAGTCGCATTTCTATTCTTCAAATGAAAAAAGTTTGAGGTTTATTGTTATAACCTGTAGGATGGAGGTTTCTGACTCATGTTTTGTCCTGTCAAGCCAGATGCATAAGATGAAGAACCTGCATAAGCAGGTGTTCCGTTTTCCTTCTTGTATGCAGATTTACCATGCGAAAAACCAGACTCTGAGGGGACAAAGAAACGGATAGGTGAGACTAAGTTTATCAAGGTTCCACAGAAATTTCAAACTACATACACACAGTCTTATCGGAATTGAATTGCATCAACCACATACCATTAGAGCTAAAGTGGTTTGTTCCGCCACGTGCAGCATAACGGTCACCACCTCTACTGCCATGATTTGAAGTATTATTAGTGCCACGAGACCTGGAATCTGTTGGTTCCTTATTCTGAAGCAAAATAAGACAGAGGGAGAGGAAGAGAGGGAGAGAGAGGTGAAAAAGGATGCAAAAATCATGTCAGCCACCATAATCACAAGAAAAACAAAGACTATAATGGTATTACTAAAAAAAAATCAAACCCCTTGTCAGTGTAAGGAGAGGGAAAAAAAAAGCAGGAACATTTGGTCCTTTGCTAACTAAATAGCAGAAAACTAATATATATATTTATATATATGGCAAACAGAAAGTATAGAAAAATTAGTACACAGTTTATAGACTAACACACCTCCTTTTTCTTTTCTCGTTTGCTCTTCACTTCATGAAAAGGATCTACACAAGTTATAAGGTTTACATTAGAATTAAATTTCAACAAAACATATATGTTTACAGTATCACATTCATATTAGCTCTAAAAGAGCCAATGACTATTAAGACTAAGTAATTATGAACAAAAAAACATATTTCAACTGAAAGCTTGACAACCCAACATTCATAGAGCATGCTAGCTAACGGATATAAATAAAGTCAAATCAAGGAGTTTCTTGAAAATTTCATTGCTTTCTTTTTCTGTTGCTGTTCAAAGTGTGATAAAAGTCCAGTCTTGCAAATAGACCTAGCTCAAAGAGTGACATTGTCAACCAAAATGTGTAATTGATATATATATATATATATGTATATATGTGTGTAGATAGAGACAGAGACAGAGACAGAGAGAGAGAGAGGGATGAAACTCAGAACAAAATAAGTACATAAAACCCCAAAGTGGGCTATAGGCTATAGCTCAGCAAACTGCGCAGAGCATGATAATGATAAATAAAAAAAAGCTGAATAAAATCGTTTTGGAAATTGATATACAAAATAGTAGAGAAAGCACAAAAATTAATATAATCAACAATTTTCTTCAACCCAGAATACATTTTTTTATAACCTAAAAAAACAAAATATAAAAACCACAGTGGACTGACATTACTCATCACCCTAAAATAGCAAAGACCACAAAACCCAACACTTCGGGAAAAAAAACCAAGAAAAAAAAAAGGAAAGAGTAAAGCTTTGTTTACAGAGACACGAAGAAAGAGAGAGAGGGAGAGAGAGAGAGAGAGAGTACCTTGTGTGAGGAGGCGATTAACGGCTTCGTTAGGGTCCATGTTACAGTCTTTAAGCATAGCATAGATCTCCTGCTCAGTGCAGTTGTTGACAATCTCTTTCAAGCTCTGCACCATCTTCCTCGACCCCGCAGGTATTCCCAAAATTCCAGTATTGCCCTTCCCATTGCTCGCGCCGCCTCCGCCTCTGCCACTCATTCTCGCTGCTCCCTCCGTGAGAACCCCCCTCAGATCTGAGACCGCCGGGACGGCTCGGTTTTGCTTCTTGCCCTTCTCTTCTTTGTGGTTGGTTCCGCCGCTGACACAAAGAAAACAAGAAGATGATGGACTGCTTGCTGATGGAGTGCGATAAATATCCAAACTCTCTGTCTCTGTCTCTCTCTCTCTCTTTGCACCGAAAACCCTCCCTTTCGCTCTTTAATTTTTTTCTTTGCTCTGCGAGTGAGAGTTTTTTTTATAATTTTCGGTTTCGCAAATTTAAACCGCGGTTCCTTTTGTCATTTTTATTTCCCCTTAACACAATGGCACCTACTATAAAGTCTATAAACAAGTACCAAATCTAATCGTAATACAATACTTTTTTTTATCAAGTATTGTAAATGGAGATAAATAATAATTACCTAGTATTTGCAAAAACTTATTCCGAGTATTCTCAAATTTTACTCTTATAATCTTATTTAAGGGTCTAACAAGTTACATCATATTATAATAGATCAAATCAAATTAGATAGTAAAAGAATGTTATTTTTTAAAAATTAATTATATGAGTGATACACACGATGCAGGTGTGATGCAATCATGCAGCGATAGTTAAAGTTAAAGTAAATAAAGTTGGATCAAAATAAGAAAAGATGAAGTCATTCAATGTAAGGTGAACGTTGTTCACATTTTGCATAGATCTACACAAGTACTAAGAAAGCCAAAATTGTCAAACTTATTGTAGAAGATCTTTTATATTACATCTTTTACCCACATACTTTTCTTTGGTCAATTATGCCATATTCTTTGTTAATATAACAATTTTAGCAAACCTTCAAAATCAAGAGTCAGAATACCATCACCAATAAATCTTAAGAATGCTAATTACTAATTTTGAAATTAGTGATCTATCATGATTCATGACTCATGAGCCATATAACTTGTTATAGTAATTTTATAATAGAAAAACTGTTATGGTAATTTTGTTTTGAAGTGACATACTAAGTAATTCACGAATTATAATCATAATATGATTATGACATACAAATAAGGGGTCCGCATTCTTGAATTACGGGTGACAAGGACGCGCCTTTAAAGCGAGTACGTTTTGTACAAAGATAGTAAACAATAAATGATTGGTGCTTATCCTAAAGTTTTGATACGGATAGTCACACATGCACTGATCCTAACCTAATATAACAGAACCCGAAGTCCCAACTAGTTCGGCAATGGAACACTTGGCAGTCGAGGCCTGAATAGTGGGCCAGCCGGCCAGGTTTTCAACAGCGGGACTGGACTGGACTGGACTGGACTTGAACAGTCAAACACGAAACCAAACAGGCCCATCACCTGCGCGCAAAGTGCAAGTCCAACTATAACAACCGTTAAATTCGGTTCGTATTTAAACTTCGAACGGGAACCAAACAACAGCTTATTTGCTAGGAAAAAGAAGATGAGGGTCTTGTTGCTGCTAAGCAACACCACACTCACACTATCACCACTACCACCACCGCCTTCACCTTACGCGCCAAAATCCCTACTTCCCTTCATTTTCGAGCGCGATTCGACGACCAATTGGGCAAAGAAAGCGCTAATTGGAGCCCTGACCGGGGCTCTATCGGTCGCTCTTGTGGTCTCTTCGCCTTCTTCTTTAGCGCTTGAGTCTTCTTCATCTGTTCAAGTCCCGCCTGCTTCTTCGGAGTACTGTCGCGAAGACGAAGGAGACGAAAGCGCCGAGTTATGGTCTGAACCGGTGGTGAGCAATGAGGGGATTGTGGAGGAAGCTTGGGACATCGTCAATGACAGCTTCCTTGACACCGGTCGCAGTCGTTGGTTGCCCGAGACTTGGCAGGTACACACTGACACACACGTATAGATAGGACTGGATGTTGACATGTAGAGATGTGAATAACTCTTGTGTGTGTGTGAATTATAGAATAATATAATAAAGTTATTAAACTTGTGTGTGTTTGTGCGTGTGAATTGTAGAGTAATATAATAACGTTATTGAAATTGTATGTGTTTTTGTGTGTGTGAGTTCTAGAGTAATATAATAACTTTATTGAACATGTGTGTGTGGTCAATGATTGGTGGTTCTCCTAGAGGAAAATGGAAGACATAAGGAGTAGTTCAATCAGGACGCGATCAAAGGCTCATGATATGATTAAGCGAATGTTGGCGAGCTTGGGTGACCCTTATACACGTTTTCTTTCCCCTGAAGAGGTAATTCATTACAATAGAGGTGCTGTGATTACTTAGTCTCTACTTACAAAATCTACAGTGTATCTTATTCCATGGCATATGTTGCTTTTTCATTGTTCAAATGAAAGTTCTCCAAGATGGCGAGGTATGACATGAGTGGTATTGGAATAAACCTCAGGGAAGTTCCAGATGACAATGGAGATGTGAAATTGAAGGTATTAGGACTTGTATTGGATGGCCCTGCACATTCTGCTGGTGTGAGGCAGGTATCTATAAAAGCCAAACTTACAGTCGTAGATGCAATATTGTGTATGCTTTTGGCTTTTAATTTGCTATTGATTCCCGGAGTTACTGTATGTTTTTTTTTTAATTCTCTTCTCTTTTTTCAGGGGGATGAAGTACTAGCTGTTAATGGAGTGGATGTGAAAGGGAAATCGGCCTTTGAAGCATCATCCTTGATACAAGGCCCTAATGAAACATTTGTTACTATTAAGGTTGTGATACAATTTGTAATTTTATTTTTGTTCTTTAGAGAAAATAGGTTTTCATCATCTTACTTTTTTGTTGGTTTGTTTGCACAATGACTCTTGAGAGTAAACATTGTCATATTTGTAGGTCAAGCATGGCAATTGTGGGCCTATTCAATCTATAGAAGTCCAGAGACAACTTGTTGCTCGAACTCCTGTCTCTTATGGGTTGGAGCAAATAGAAAATGGAACCAGATCTGTTGGGTACATGCGCCTGAAAGAGTTCAATGCTTTGGCTAGAAAGGACTTGGTAACTGGTAAGTGGTTTTGGCAAATTTAATTGAATAATAGTTGTTACTTCTCTATATGTAAGATTATGTGTTGCATGTTGCTATAATGTTTAAACTTTCTGAGTGTGCACATGTTTCTCCTTACATATCTTTGGTTTCTAAACATTAGTGTAAATGGAAGGAAAAAAGGAATTAGTATCTGGACCCTATCTCTAGGGCTGCTCACTAAATAGAGGAACCTGATAATGAATACAGCTTTATTTTACTGTCATGGAAATATATAGAGAGTTTTGGCAATGTCTCAAATGGAATACCTGCTTGTATGAATCACCACCAGTTTAATTTCTTTTTGAAATTCTGGAAACTGTCCAAACACTCCCCAAAATAATTGATATATTTTCCACTGTTAGTTGTTTTTTAGTTTTCTAGCTTGGATATTTATGCTTTAACAAACACCCCCCAACAATTAATTTTTATGCTTTTCCACTGTTAGTTGTTTTTTCCAGTTCCCAGTAAGATCTTTTGCTTTATACTAGAGATATAGTTTTAGTTAGTTTATGATTGTATTGAAGTGAATATTTATTGTTGCAGCTATGAAGCAACTTCAGGACTCGGGTGCCTCATATTTCATTCTGGATCTTAGAGATAATCGTGGTGGACTAGTACAGGTTTATTCTGGAGAAAGTTATACATCCTTTGTTCATGTTATTGTATTTACTCAATCATGTCCACTTGACGCTTGGAACAAGCTCATTCATGTTTTTATGTTTAAACTTTGTAGTTTGTTTCAGTTGAACTTTGTAATTTAAAGATTTCTTTTTTGGTTTTTTATTTCTACCCTTTTGCATATTTCAGGCTGGAATAGAAATTGCCAAGCTATTTTTAAATGAAGGGGAGACGGTATGTTGATTCAGGGGATTCTTTTCCTGCTCATTTTTCATTAGTGGCCATAGTGTTTGGCATTATTCCTGCATATTGCATTATCCTTTTAAGTCATTCTTCTATGCGAGGTGGTGACGAGCCTTGCAGAGTGCTTCTGCACTATCTGTTGCATATAACTAATTCCATAAACTAACTATATAAATGCGGTGCATTCTCCTTGTGATGTCTGTGAACAGGTGATTTATACTGTCGGGAAGGATCCCCAATACCAACAAAATATTGTTGCTGATACTGAACCGTTGGTTAAAGCTCCAGTTATTGTATGCCCTTGGCCCCTTGTACATCTTTGATATATTTTGTTCTGTTTCCTTGAATAGATTCATGTTTAGGCATTTCAATTGTGTTTCATCAAAGCCCTCTTACTGCCTGAATTGTTGATGTTCTTTCATTTGAGTAGTATCAATTGTCAAATTATATGCCTTTGTAAAAAGGTTGATAAATCTTTGCTATTTTTTTTTTTTCCTGGCATGAAGAATCTTGTGAGTTTTGCTTCTGTACCAATGAGTTAGGAGTTGTGCCAATGTAATTTCAAACATCTCAAGTTTACAACAAGGTTCCTGAATAACTTCTAATGCAGGTTTTGGTGAACAACAATACAGCTAGTGCAAGTGAAATTGTGAGCAGCTCGATTTACCCAATTATGTGTGATTCCTTTTGGCTCATACAACTGTAGCATTTACATTGTTGGTTCTCATTGCAGGTTGCTTCAGCACTGCATGATAACTGTAGAGGTGTTCTTGTGGGTGAACGGACATTTGGCAAGGTAAAAAAATTGTCATAGTTGTTAGCTTTTTTACTGTTTGTAGTGCTTCAGCATTGTCCTAGCATATTTGATGTACATCTGTCTTGTGAAAGAACTTCATTTAGCTAGAATCCATTTGTCACCTATATCCCAGCAACTCACTTTTGTATGGTGATAATTTCTCAGTGGATAGACCAACAGATGCCTTTTCATGGTTGAGGATAGAAAGCATATATTTTTCTTCATTTAGTCAGGCTTTGCAGGCATTGAATCAATAAAAATCTCAACGTCTCATTTAGAAGAACTCTGCCTATATGATTCTGATGGTATTCCTGATGCTTTTAATAGGGTTTGATCCAATCTGTATTTGAACTTCATGATGGCTCTGGCGTGGTTGTAACTGTTGGGAAGTATGTCACACCGAATCATAAGGACATAAATGGAAACGGAATAGAGCCTGATTATCGAAATTTCCCAGGTATTGTTCATTATTTTGCTTTCAATTCCTTCTAGACCTATGTAATCTTAAGAACCCTTTGTGCAGCTTGGAGTGACGTCACAAAACGGCTTTCACAGTGCAACATGCTTCAGCATGGACAGATCAGTGGTTGACATGGTTTTTTCTTAGCTTTGATGCATTTGGAAATGGTTCTACCTTTAATTGAACAATAATTAAGCATAGGATCTGTGAGCAGTTCTTGAATCTTTACATCACCGCTATAGAAGTGGGTGTGACTTGATCAACTTGCCCTGATACTTAGGAAGCTGATGTCCTTGTTTTTTCACCTAAAGCATCTACTTCGTTTGTTCCTTCCAATAAGTAAGTCTGCAAGAGAGATGGACAGGGTGTATGGAACTCTTAGTTTTGAGTTCTGTAATGAAACATGTCTCCGATGCAAGTTCGATCACATAGAGATTTTGTATTGCAGAACAACCTGAGAGTGGAATTTGGATCTGATACAATAGTATAGGAAAATGTGTTGTATATGTGATACTGATACAATACTGGAAAGTCAATATTTAATATAGCAAGAATTAAAGCCCTATTTCCACCACACACACACACAAAAAATAAAGCCCTATTATTGAAGAAAGTCTGGAATAATGTGTTGTATATGTGATACTGATACAATACTGGAAAGTCAATATTTAATATAGCAAGAATTAAAGCCCTATTTCCACCACACACACACACACACACACAAAATAAAGCCCTATTATTGAAGAAAGTCTGGAATAATAAGTGATGCCTCATGGATTTGGTGAAGGGGAATTTCCAAAAATATTAATATTGATAAAAAAAAATGTAGCCCGGCTTCACGTGAAGCCAAAATACTGGAAAAATTTTAATATCTAGAATGAGTAAGTACCCAAATGAATAAAAAGTGACTATCGCATATAAGTTAACTTAAAATAAAAAATAGCATAGAACATTCATCATAAAATGTAAATCGTTAAATTTTCCCAGATGAACAGATAAGATAGCTAGCAGCTTGGAAATTGAAATTATTACTTTTAAGTTAGGGAATAATTTAAGATCAGCAATCCTTGTGATATGATTATTCTGTATTGTGTGATCAAATCATTTACTATTCCTAGTTACTCAAGTAAGTTACTAAATATAGAGTTGCGTTACTTTTGTCGAAATCTTATGTATGCCACCAAAAGTCACTGTATCCAATAGCTCCTTTCTTAATTTGGCGATTCACGCTGCTTTTTGAGAAATCAACCTAAATTGCCACGAAACCTTTTTATTAAAAACATCTGAACTGACCCCATAAGAAAGAAAGCAAGAAACCCCAAATATTTCCTTTCTTAAGTTTTGTTCTTAGGTCATGAAACTTGACTGGAATGGACTAGGCCCAGATTAAATATGTTGGGTTTCAACTTCCAGAATTAGATCATATTTAAGGCCAGAATTAGATCATATACAAGGCCAAGGTTTCCCTTCCTATACATTTTACTCAAGGAATCATGCATTTTTTTTTAATCTAGATCCTTTGTTTTTAATTAACTTTTAATCTTAACTAAATATTCTAAATCTAAGAGTCTGAAAGAAAAAATAAAATTAATTCATAACAATTTTTTAGTGTGTGTGACTGTGTGAGGTCACATTTATGGAATCATAGATTTGTAATACATAAAAAATAAAATAAAAACCAAGTACAAAGAGAATCTAAATCTGTTTTTCATTTGGCATTTCCATTAAAGTTTAATGGACTAAGGAATCGGGGAGGGGACAATATTCTTGATTACAAACCATGAGATGTCAGTATGTCACTCAGAAAATCCCTCTTGCCCACCTTTAACTTTTTGATTCAGTACCATGAAAAAAAAAAAACTAAACTAAAGAAAAGTACAGCAAAAACAGTAGAAAGAAGAGGACAAAAGAGAAAGGAAAAAATTCTGGAACATCACCGTCACATAGATACCCAGTTTATCAGCTAAAACATCAGATTTAAATTCCAGCAGAGTACTCTTTTGGCTTTCCCCATTTCATATATACTTTTTTTGCACCATCTCTTGCTTGCAATATCCAACTACCCAATGCCTCCTTTCTCAAGTTTTCTATATTCTCCCTTCTCTCTTTTCATCTCTCTTCGATCCAAGAAAGCCATGATTCCTCAAGATATATATAAAATAAATGCAGGGAAAAGAGATAAAACTCTTCTTTTGCCACAACGCCATTGCTGTTTCTCTTGTGTAGTATATCTTACCTTCTTCTCCATCATTGTTTTGAACCCAGAAAAAAATCTACAACCAAAAGTGTAGAAGAAGCAGCTAGAAGAGATGGGTGTTAGCTCTCTTCGGCATTCTGCTTTATTTTTCTTGTTTCTTTTCTTCAGTTCAGGTAATCTGAATTGTCTTGTAGGTCTCTGTTCGTGCATGGTTATGTGTTTCTCTGCTTCTGTGTGTTTCAACTTGAGCCTTCTAAACACCAATCTGGATTTGCTCTTTTCAATTTTCCTTCATGTCTATAGGTAGGGTCAGGAGGTGCATGAGTTGATTTTATGAAAGAAAAACCGATTACCCTTTCAAACCTGCATCAATTTAGATATACTAATCCTTTCTATATGATCCGAACATGAGAATGAACAAAGCCAATACACAAGCACAAGAAGCATTTGCCATTTTTACGAACTCGAATATGATTACTCATTCAAAGGCACCCTTTAAGTAATTTGTTCATCTTCATTATCTTGAATATGAGAAAGAGAAGGTAAAACTAAACACATGCATAAGAAGCATCAAACACTTAAATCTAATGTTGAATCATCCATATTATGATAGGTAGTATGTGTTTCTGTTATATCTACTTTTGATTTTGGAACAACTCTGTATATTTATTTTAACAAATTTTCAGGTTTGTATTGTTTTTACCTTCAACTTAAAGGTTCGAATATAGCATGATGATATCCCATTTTACAAATCTTAGCAACTTCTTCCATTATTACAATGAAAGAAAATTAACTCACAATTCTTTTCATTTCTTCAGGTTCAAGTCTTCCAAAGAATCCTCTTCTGGAAGCAATCTACCAAATCAAAACACAAGTGCATAACGAAAACCATATACTTTTTTCATCTTCAGTGTCTACTACTCAGCTTGATACGATTCCTGTCGTGAATCCAAGTCCAACTACAACAACTCCCACACCTTTTGTGTACACGCCATCCCCGCCAGCACCAACCACAACTGAGCCAACACCACCGACCCTAACCCCAACAACACCGACCCTAACCCCAACACCACCGACCCTAACCCCAACACCACCGACCACAACCCCGACCACTCCCACCACAACCCCGACAACTCCCACCACAACCCCAACAACTCCCACCACAACTCCTGCATCATCAGGTGGTTCTTGGTGTATTGCAAGCCAATCAGCTTCACAAACTGCCTTACAGGTAGCTCTTGATTATGCTTGTGGCTATGGAGGTGCAGACTGTTCAGCAGTTCAACCAGGTGGAAGCTGTTATAACCCAAACACTCTCCGTGATCATGCATCCTACGCCTTCAATAACTACTACCAGAAGAACCCAGCTCCTACTAGCTGCAGTTTTGGAGGAACAGCTCAACTTACCAACACTGACCCAAGTAAGATATTTTCTGGAAAATTTAGTCCTATCAAGCAATATTATTGAAATATCTCTAAAAAATGTGGATTGAACCTATGCTTAATTCCTCACTCTGCCTTTTTACAGGTAGTGGTAGCTGTCGCTATGCATCATCCTCAGCAGCCACAACATCAACCAGGTAATCTTTCATAACCCCACCTCCAACTTCAATTATGAAGACATAAAGTAAAAAAAAAACTTACTCTTTTTTTTCCAAATTCAGCACATATCCGCCACCAGCAACATCAACGCCACCACCACCAACAATGTCAACAACGCCAACAACGACATACACCCCAACCACTGGTACACCAGGTGGATCAACAATTTATGGTTCGGAAACACCAACAGAGTCCCCCAACTCAGCAACCTCTATCTCATCTTGCAAGCTGCTGCTATTCACCGCGACAGGGCTTTTGGGATCACTTCTTGCAGCAAATTATCTCTAGAAGGAAACTAAGAGTTCCAATTATTCTATCTGCACTTAGATGGCAATTCATTCACTTGCCAGCACCCTACGTAAAGTTCAAGGAGGCACCGAGAATCAAAATGAGCTATCATGTTATCTATAGGCCTTTTTCTCACCATTTAAATTATTGTCGTACTTCCTTTATGTATACCAATTAGTTGACTATGAAGGCTGAGGGAAAGGACAGAAAAGCATAGATATTTTTAGGTTCTTGTACTTGTAGACATATAGGTCCTTTATCTGCAGTTTTAGCACAATAAATTATTAGCTAAGTCCACCAGGCTTTAGGCCTTTTTTTATATAAATTGATAAGATGCTTATTGCTTAATAATGTGATATTAGCTAGCACACTATTATTTTATGACGACAATGAGTAGCAAAAATATATAAATATAGTCATGCAAATTATTGTCCTAATTAGAAACAATGGATGTTGGTAGAAGGAATTACCTATGTCTTGTCTATAGTAGGACATTAGAAATTTAGAAGAAACGATTTACACAAATATAGAAATCTATGTTTCTCCTTTCTCAACATTTGAAAATGCCTTCTTGAGCTACAACGCATAAAAATATGACCATATCACATGCAGCATAACGAGTTCTTCCGTGGATGATGAAGACAACTGATTCCTAAGCTCTTCTTCATTTGCTACGTATATAATATTAATACAGTTTATTTCAAAATTCCAAATCTAGCCCAATTCCTATTATTATAGTTTCATTCTAGATTCCTATATAATCATCATGGGAATCTATATAATTTTGTGCATTCGAATGACACTTTACAGATTAAATGGAACTAGTTCAACCATTGGGAGGAGGCCCAAGTCACTAACATGCCAATTTTATGATCTCTGCATGGCTTTTGTATCAACATTCCAACTTAACACACACACAAACAAGATGCATAGTGCAAAAGATGGATTTAAATAAAATGTATGTTAGTTGTCTAAAGTGAAATTTGATATTTCTTAATTATAGATATTCTTTACCATTCAGAAAATTAAGCTGGAAAATCCAGAGTAGAACACATAATTCGAGCGTAGATATTTACAATTCAGTAAATATCTCTTTTTATATTGTATACATGATTAATTCAAGAGTAGAAATTCAGAGGAAAGATTACACTAGTTGAAAATATTTCCTTATACATGAATAAACATGGAGAACTTTATTGTATCTGTTACATAAATCACACATATCTCTAACATGAGAATGAAAGGTTCAAACTTATGACTGTTCTCGGGCGTCCAACCCCTTCACACGAGTTCTATAGTTTAAATATTATATGACTGATCATTTACTCTTTATTATTTTACAATAATCTCAGAACAGGAGAAAGCATGACACAGCAGTGATACCAATGAGAGCTAAGGTGGCAACAATTGAACCTCGGTCAAATGAGTTCTGCAAGCTTCCTGTTCGTGAGACATGCTGGAAAGTCAAATATCCTGCAATGACCAGGGCAATAATAGCACCTTCTTGGCTTCCCCTGCCAATGGAACATATTTCATTTCAACATAAGAGCTAAGAAAATTACAAATAATGGTCAAGGTTTGATCTCAAGCAATGCATTTGCTTACCTTAGGTTCAGAACTTGGTAGGGAGACACAATCACCAGGAGCAATGCTATCAATGGCAATTCAAGTTCACCTGAAAAAGAACAAGAAGGCCATATATAATATTAGTTGAGAGAGGATAGTTGAAATTGTAAGTGAACCACTATTTCTGCACCTTGAATTTCAAACCGAAAGTAGAAAACCGAATAAGACTTAGATAAGTGCAAAGTAGCCAATCAATATATTTCTTTCCATATTTGCTTCATTTCTTATTTCTTTTATAACTATCATCTGGTCATGGTTAAAAATATGAGATCCAACAAAGAAATTCAGACCAAACATTAGGCAGTATTCTGAAAAAATTAGGCAGGAATTCAGACCATTACTCGTGAGATGTTTGTAAGAATAATGCTGCAAAAAAGAATAAAGTAGATTATACTGATTCACTGAATAGGTTGTTGCCTTCTAGTGAATCAAATAAACCAATAAAGTGAACAAGCCATGCCGAAATTAGAAATTAACTTCCTGTTACCCTAACTTTCAAACCAAGGAATTAAAAGAGAACCTACCGGGAATATAAAAGAAGAGACGAACAAGAAGTGCTAAGAATGCAGTCCAGATACCATATTCACCCCTGCAAGCCAAACTCATACAAGTTAGCCAAGTTATGCATTTAAACTTAGAAGGGTAACGTGATCCACAGGACACTAAGAAGAACAATTTTCAGCAATAAAAAAAAAAAGGAAACTTTTTGAGAAGGCTTACTTGATCCATGAGATGACGGTAGACGGTGCTTGCAGAGCAAACAAGGGAACAAGAAACGATTTTTGAACAGCGGTGCCTTTTGCAAACAATAGAACCCTGAAAATGTCAAAAAATCAATTACTCATCTTTCAATTGTTTCATTTAGTCACTTTTAATGAAAAAATTTCGTCAAAATTCAGAAAAAAAAAAAAAGAGTAGAGAGAGAGAGAGAGTTACGCAGAAGAAATGATGGCGATCCACTGGAGGCTATTGGCAGCGAGAGGTCCAGAGTAACAAACCGCGCCCGATCCTCTCCTCTTCTTCTTCATCACCATTAATCCTTCGTTTCCACTAATGGAAACCCTAGACCCAAAATCAAAAAAGTAGAGAGCTTTGCATTCAACGTCTACAAAATCCAGAGTTCGATCATTGAAATATTGAATGAGAAATTACGAACTTACCTGAGAGGATTATAACGGAGTGAGCTACAGGCTTGAGAACCAAGACCAAAGAGCTTGGCCTGCATTTGCTGCCTTGGCTGAGAAACTAAAACCGTTCTTCTGCTGCTGTTATTGTAGAGAGAGAAAGCAGAGGAGAGTGAGAGACTCGCCATTTTCGTTTTGCTGTCTGTCTTTCACTTTGGCTCGAGAGGTGAGACAAAATAATGATAGTGGAGTGTAGAGTGAGTGAGAGTGAGACTGGATTTGGAATGCGCCTCAATAATT
Source organism: Purshia tridentata (assembly GCA_003254885.1). Lineage (NCBI taxonomy): Eukaryota > Viridiplantae > Streptophyta > Magnoliopsida > Rosales > Rosaceae > Purshia > Purshia tridentata. The sequence continues at coordinate 21,803 of QANT01000331.1, forward strand.
TATGATTACAGCAATGTAGTACACGTGTCCTTTTCTCACACGTTACCGTACGCACCGGATCTTAGAGCATTTCAATAGACCGCCTTTACTTGCTCAAAATTGCTGTTTATGGAAAGAGCAAGTAACTCAACAGTAGCATAATTAATATTTATATCAACCATCTTTTCCTCGGACTCCTCCAACTCTTTTTTCTAAAATCTTCATTATATAATAGTAAAGACTCAAGGCAATTATAACCATTTACTTTTTAAATTATTATTATTTATATAATAAATTATTTAATTTTATAACTGTTATTAAAATAAAATAAATAAACAGTTTATATTTAAAGAGTAATCTTATTGATCAAACCATTTATTTATGTTATTTATTCGATACTAGTTATGTAACTAACTTTTTTTATTAAATTAATTTTTTATAAATATGATCTTTAAAAGTGATTTAAAAATAAATGATTTCAATTCTAAACCTGCATCGTTGAATAAGGACTTTGGAGAAAGGAATTGAATGAGCTCCTCCAACCAAAAATAAGGAAACATTGTCCTATATATTTAGATAAGCTATATTTTTGTAGCTTTATATATATTGGCAATACTATAGCTTCAAAGAAGAAATATTATGATGACTAAACTCTAATTTTATGCATATATTAATAATATATGAAGTTTATTTGTTACACTATAGTTAATGATTATTAAAGTAGCATATATTCTTTATAATGTGATTACTATAATCATAAGATATGTTATCCTTCTTTACAACTCTTTAAATAACTTTTTATTTTACTAATATTTTTGTCCAATAAAAATTGTTAAAAATTAGGTTAAATACTAAATATTTTTTGAGAAAAACAGCAAGACACTCATTTTCTTTAGTTTAAGAAAAGATAGAGAAACGACGAGCAAATTAGAAAAAACAAACGAAAGACCAATCCTCTATAATATCTGTTTTCTTCTTTATGTATACTTCAATATCTCTTTATATCGTATGAATTGATGTTTTTGCTTTTTCTTCTCAAAATATATATTGAGGTTCAGTGGCCAAAATATCTCAAATGTAAATTATGGCAACAAAATATCTCAAATGTCTGAAAATTCAGCGGGACAATTTTGTCCCTATTAGAGCCACATTTGGTCCGGCCCAATAGTCCACCTAATAGCTCGAAAACCACTTGGTTCATAGGTAGATCTGGGCCTAATTAAGACCTGATTGGGTCTGGTCCGACCCTTGTATGGGCCCAAAAGAGCCAGTTCTCAGCTGTTTCTTGGCCCAAATAGTATACCCTCTCACTTTATCGGTTCTCCGTAGTAAGCCTCAGTGCCTCTGTCTGTGTCTCTGAAGACTGAAGTGAGATTGATTTTGGAGCGCTATGAGTTGCAATTCTGAAGCGGAAGCTGAGCAAATGGATTCAGACTCTCCAGGTAAACGACGCCTCTCTCTCTCTGCTATGCCTACTGTAATCTGCTCCCTGAGAGCAGAACAAGTAATGCACCCCTCAGTGACTTTCGCTTTTTTTCCTCAGATGATTTTCGTCGAGGCTCACTAGACTTCGATCACTGGACTTCACTCATTTCGGAGACAGAGAACACATATCCTGTAACAAAGTTGCTTTTGTCTTCTTTCTCTCAGCTCGCTCCTTTTTGTTTTGTTCAATTTTTATAAATTTTGCTTGTAAATTTCTGTGCAGGACGACATCGAGAAAATAAGTTCAGTTTATGACACATTCTTGTCCGAGTTTCCGCTGTGCCATGGATATTGGAGGAGGTATGCTGATCACAAGACACGCCTATGCACTGTTGACAAGGCTGTTGAAGTTTTCGAACGAGCGGTGCAATCAGCAACGTATTGTGTTCCGCTGTGGCTCGACTACTGTAACTTCAGTGTGTCAGTTTTCGAAGACGCATCTGATATTCGCAGGTAAGATTAATTTATCCTTAGCTTCCACTACAATATTCGGCTGTTAAACTCAAATCATGATGTTATTATTGAAATAATAGTTAATACCACTACATTATTTTAAGAAGTATTTTTTTAACATTTGAATGTAATATTTTGAGGCAATTTTTGTCTTTCTTTAAAATTCTGACAGATTATTTAAAAGAGGCATGTCCTTTGTTGGAAAGGATTACTTATGCCACACTCTGTGGGACAAATACATTGAATTTGAGTATTCTCAGCAGCAATGGAGTGAACTGGCCCAGATTTACATCCAAGCTCTTAGATTTCCCACCAAAAAGTTGCATCGGTACCGTGAAAGGTATACCTTGCTTTGATTCCTTTGATCTTCCGAGTTTTTGAAATGTGATAAAAAAGGAAAAAGTTGAAATTATCATTCTCAATGAAGTGTGCGTGCTCCATTATGCTTCTGAAATAGAACCTCATAAACTTTGTGTGCACTTGTGGTTGTTGAAATTTTACCATAATTCGTGGTTTTCTGTTATAATTTTTTCCTAATCACCTAGATTTTTATCATGCTTGCAAAGTATGACATTTTACTATTTCATGTCTTTTTCCCTCTTCTAGTTGAACCACATAGATGTTATTCTTACAAGGCATAGGTTCCATGTTTTATTCAGTTTGAAGAAGTTGGCTGCCTTGTGTGAAGAGGAGATGAAATGCCAGAGTAATTGTACTGAAGGCTTGCGGTCAGAAACTGTGCTTGATAGCGAAATCCCTACAATTTATAGGGATGATGAAATTTCTCTTGTTGTCAAAGACCTGCTGGATCCAGCAATTGGTTTAGCAAGGTTTAAAGCACTGCAGAAATACATACATATTGGAAAGCAATTGTATGAGGATGCATGTCGGCTGGATGAAAAAATTGGTACTTTTGAGAGTAATATAAAGAGGCCTTACTTCCATGTCAAGCCACTTGATGCGGTTCAATTGGAGAATTGGCATCACTATCTGGACTTTGTTGAGATGCAAGGGGATTTTGACTGGGTATGGCTTTATATTGTTCTTCTGCTTATGTGGCCTTGGCCTTCTGCTTTTCGCTTACTGTTATCTGAACCCCTTTTTGTTCATTGAGTGTAGGCTATTAAGCTTTATGAGAGATGCTTGATTTCCTGTGCTAATTACCCTGAGTTTTGGATGCGTTATGTGGAATTCACGGAAATTAATGGAGGAAGAGAGATTGCAAATTATGCTCTTGACCGAGCAACCCAGATATTTCAGAAGGTATTTTACCTTGAAACCATCATTATTCTCCTGCTTCCAATTTAAAAGCCATTAGTCTATGTTTCGATCAGAATTTGGTCAATAAAATTTCCTGTAAATCAAGAAGCTTTGGCACCAATATTTCCCTTCAATATTCACAACAATAAGTTGATAACTAATAGAATCTATTTTTCATATTTACTTTTCTTTTATTGTTATGCAACATATGTAGCTTCACTCTTGCTATGGCATTAAAAAGTTAGATAAAGTTAAACGATTTAAATATGTTAAAAGGATTTTTTTTTTTTAATTCTATTTTTAATGGAGTTATGACTTCATTGTTCACCTACATTGGGGGCGTGAGTTTAATTTCCTGTCATGTAAGGATAGACTGGGAACTCATTGTGGTTTGGATTATATACATATATGTATTAGATATATATATTTTTATTTTTTTTGTGAAAAAATTCCGTTATTCTAGGATTTGTGCTGAGAGTCATATCTTTTGTCCTGAATCCTGTTGAGGACAAGTTACAGTAGCACTGTTTAAATTGTTTATATAAGAATGCTCCTCTAAATCTAGTATTAGTACCTGTGTGACAAGTTGATGCCATGCTGAAACTTGCTCGATTGCTGCTTTCTATAGGATGCCTTGACTCGATTGCTTTGTACATGACTGGAGATGTTTATGGACCTGCTCATATGTTCGTTGCAGAAAGTGTCGGTGATTCATCTTTTCAATGCCAGATTTAAGGAGCAAATAGGAGATATATTTGGTGCCCGTGCCGCTTTTCTTCAATGTGATACAGAAGCAGATCCCCACTTTGTGCAGAATGTTATATTAAAGGCTAATATGGAAAAACGTATGGTATGCAATCCACTCTTTTATCACTTTAAAGGAAATATTACCTGCACATGTTGTCTAGATTAAGAATGAGGACTAACCCATGATATTGCTGCTCCTACATTATCAGGGAAATTTGACAGCAGCTTCCAATATATACAAAGAAGCGCTAGAAGTTACAGCAGAGAAGAAGAAGTTGCATATTATTCCTATTTTATATGTTCTTTTTTCTCGATTTACATACATGGTAGGTAATACATGAACACGGAAAATCCAATTTCTCAGCAGTGGGGACATAGCAATTATAGCAATTGTTTTATGTACATTTGTTTCTAGTTTCAGGTTCTTCCCTCTCCCCCTCCCAGGTTTAGGTTGTATGTACTTAAATGTCATTTAGGCTTATTTAGTAATTAGCAATGCCTAATCTATAATGATTTGATTTTTAACAAATATGCCATTTGGCAGTGTTTTTTTTTGTGTGTTCACTGTCCTTACTGTTTATACAAAATAAGTCCTTCTTCCTGAGGAACAGTAATTTGATTTTTTATTTTGAGCATGCTTGCTTAAGTTTGAGAGCTAATATGTTGAAATGAACAAGTTATCGATGTTGGTTTCTTGTTTAACTAGGTAAAGTAGCTTGCAATGCACAGCGTGGTCTTTTTACAAAGTACTTATCTTTGGATTTCGATTCCTGTGTATGCTTGCATTTTATCTCTTAACTGTTGATTTTTCAGTTTATTATTCCATTTATTAGTTGTACATGAGCATGCTGATACTTGAGATGGTTGTTGACATCTTTTTGCTTTCCTGGTTACAGATGACTAATAGTGCAGATGCTGCCAGAGATGTCTTAATAGATGGCATCAAACGCTTGCCTCATTGCAAGTTACTTCTAGAGGTATTTCTCTTTTTGAGCAACTAATTATGAATATGAACATTTCCCAGATCATGAATACATCTATTATGGAAATTTATATCTATGTTATGTTCTTCAGAAACAATTTCAGGATTTTTTAAAATTGGCCTCAAACCTTTTTTTCTTTAAAAAAATTGCAAAATAACCCCGCCCCTATCCTATTCACCATCACACCATATCAATGATGTATCTTTTTTTTTTTTTGGTGGCCAAATCCATGCTGTATCTAAAAGTTAACTAGATGTAGATTTTTAGTATCCGATGTGTATTGAGGTGTAATGGGGCTGCATCCATAATCCATATCAGATACTCCATGCCTTAAATTTTGGGGTATCCGTGCTTCATAGGTAAACCATTGCCACATCATGGCATCATGATAGAATTGTGACTTCTATTGAAAAATAGTAAAGTTGCTGAAGCTGCTAGATTATTATGTCTACAGGAGTTGATAAATTTCGTAATGATGCATGGAGGCAAGCAACACCTGAATGTGGTAGACTCTATTGTAGCCCATGCATTATCTCCAGAGTCAGGTGTATCTGATGGTCTGAATGCAAAAGATGCAGAGGATATTTCAAGCTTATATTTAAAGGTCAGAATTTCTCTTTGAAATCTTTTATAAGATAGATGCTGTCATCTCTGGTCTTGCATGAAAATCAATTACTTTTCCAGTAATTACAGGGTGCATGGTGCCTTGCTGCAACACTTGGGACTTCCCAAATTTTGTCCACCCTTTCCCTCAAAAGAGAAAGCATGCTTTTCTGTGGGTTTATATGTATTGGTAGAGTCAATTCATAGTATGATCTTTTAATAATGTTTTCTGTGCTGAAAGATTCAACTGTTTTATTTTTATGAACAAGTTGATTGGTGTTTAAATGTGCATCTAGGGACACATGGATTGTAGCCTTCACATGTCATTCACACGTACTAACTAATTGAGAAAATTACACCAACCTCCCTTGAGGTTTGTGAAACTACAAGTTCCTCCCTTCTAATTTCAAAAATTAAACTAAATATCCCTTCTAATGATAAATATCAAAATAGTTTTTACTGCGGGCATATAGTTTTCAATTCTGGGATGGGTTGTATATCTAAGTGGACTTAAAGTTTAAACCATGAACAAGATGAAATTGAAATTATTTAACAAGTTTTCTAAAATTTACTGTGACAAGGGAGGTTAGTAAAATTTTCTTTAATATGAGAGATGGTTCTGTAATTTCACTAAACCTCAGGGCAGTCTATGTAATGTACTCTGAATAATTCTTTTATTCTATGTAATTGCTGTGGTTCTAAATCGTGTATGGTGGCAACAGTATGCTGACTTTTGTGGAACCATCCATGAAGTAAAAAAGGTGTGGAATCGACATGTACGATTGTTCCCGTACTCTATTAGGACAGTTTCGTTTGATCAGCAAGCTACATTTACAGAACCTTTGAAATTGGGTAGAGGAAGGGAGGAAACATTTGTTGCCATGCCTCAACAGCCATCAGGAGATTGTGGTTCTAACTCCCTGAGTGAGCTTCCATTGAATGACAAGAAAATTTTATTGCCAGAAAAACATATTATTGAGTCTGGCCAGGATCCTACTGACCAGATGTCAGACCAGAAATCGCCATCACCAGGAAGTCAACTTGAGCAGACTGCCTTTGACAAGCTTCAATCAAGGCAACCTGAAAACATACAGGAAACAGTGAAACTACCATCTCCGGAAGTTTCAAGAGAGCAGCCCAGAGATCATACACCAGAAGCAAATCTGTCATCCATAGATTTAGTAAAAGTGAAGCAGGTATCTCCAGAAGTTTCTGAGGAGCGTAGAGAAAATACTCCTGAAGCAAAGGCGTCATCTGCAGAATTAAGATGTCAAGTTGCTGAAGGAAATGAATCCATAGAATCTTCTCTAGAATACAATAACAGAAGTGATGTTCATCATGAGAGTGTCAACAAGTCTGAACAAGACCTAAAGCCACTGTCGTTGGAGAGTCTTTCTTTAAACTTTCAGGATAATATAAATCTGGATTTGACACTCTCCATTTCTCCCAAGTGCGAAGCTTCTCAAGAAACCTGTACTTCAAATGGAAGGGAGCTAGAGAGCAATTGCAAATCTAGTCAAGACTCTTATATGTACTGCCCAAGAAATTCTCGGGCCTTAGAAACGGCTGGTAATGAAGTGGTTAATCCTATGCCAACAGGGGTGCTTTCTCAACCAGCTGTAACTAGTTATGTAGACTGGCGTCAAAAGAATCGTTCTGGTAAAGTTCGTAGAGATTCCAAATTTGGGTTTCGGGGGCCTTTGCAAAGAAAATCACATCAACCGCAGCATGTGTCTACACAAAAATACCCACAAGCTGAAACAGGTAGTCCAATGCCTGGAAGTCAAAGTCACCCTCCTCAATTTGTGTCTTCGCAGATCCCACAAATTCAACAAGGCAGCCAGGATCATAATCAGTATGGAGCAGCAACTGCCCATGCTAATAGCATGCCACCTATTTGGCCTTTGCAAAATGCACAGCAACAAAATTATGTGTCTTCATCTCAGCATCAATTTCCTGTCCAATCTGTTCCTCCACAAATGCCACAATCATCAATTTTAGGCAATGGGCAGTACGGGCTGCAGAATAGCCAAACATATCAGATGTGGCAGAATTATTACTACCAGCAGCAGCAGTTCGTTTTGCAACAACAGCTGCATCAAACCCCACAGCAGCAACAGCCTCAGCAGCAGCAGCTCTTGTTGCAACAGTATCATAATCAGCAGCAGCAACAACTTCAACAATATTATGTTCAGATGCAACAGCAACAACCTTATCAACAGCAACAGCTTACTTTGCAACAACAGCTATACAATCAGCAATTGCCGTTGCAGCAGCAACAAATTCAGCAACCTCATCAGCAGCAGCCACTCCAACAACAATCACATATGCAGGAGCAGCAGCCAATTAGTCCATCAAGGGTTCAGAATGACAACTACTACCATCAGGTATGATAGTGAGAATGGATTACAATGAATAATTATGTTACTTGCATTGTCAAGTAACTAGGAAATACATGTCTAAATTAAAGATTTAAAGGGCAATAACTCCAAATTGAACCAGTCAGGGGGCCTAAGGGTTGGCCAGATGCATGTTAAGAATTAAATGAGTATATAATTAGTACACCATGCATCAATGTACTATTTTATTTTTTTTTATTTCTGGAAATCGAAATAACAATTCAAATTCATGTAACTAGATAAAGAATAAAAGAATAATAGATTTTGGGTCATCTATTTTTCTCTCCTCTTCCCAATTTTTAAACAACGCAACCATAAAAGGCAAAAATAAGAGTTAAGAGCCATGACCATTTGAAACCGCCACAAACAAGGTGGTCATTGGGTCATCCTAATTTCTCTCTTCCCTTCTCCACTGAAGGTTCTGTTTGGCCTTACTAAGACAGTTGTATTCTATTACTAGTTATGAGAAACAGAAAACTGTGAAGATGTGTTTGAGGATTCTTTTTCCCCTCAAAATATTTGTTCAAAAGATCTGTATGTTGGGAAACATCATTTGTTCATGCTTAAAAGTTGACTGTTGACAGTCTCGTTGTCCACACTACAATGTTTCCAAGCTGATTTATGAAAATTATCTAGAATTCTTCACCCATTGCTTCAACGCTGATTTGGTTTGAAGCCAGATTTATCCCAAGTTATGATTGATGTATGCAAAAACTTAATGGTACACAAATTTTATTGTCCAATTAAATACGAGAAATCATCGTCTGCACACTTAATCAAGCATAAATTTTTGTTTTCTTTTGTTTCTGGGTTATATTGTAGGATCAAGCAGCTACACTAGCAAATAATTCTGATGGGTATGGTCCAGTCGTATCCTCCGTATCTCCTCATACCCCAGAAGAGTCTCTGCAGACGTGAAGGAAGATGCCCTCGTTTAACCCTTCTATGGCTACGAGGCAACACAGTAGTGCTGCAAGTACACTGATTCTCTGCAGCGCAATCCCATTCTAGGAACTTGTGCTTAATTTTTATGCTCGTAACATGTAATATAACATCTCTTTGATATGGTTGCCGTCTTACATCTAAGAGTATTTTTTTTGGGTCAAGTGACATCTTACGTCTCTCTGATACGGTCGTGATCGTAAAATGTGGAGTTGCATGTAACCATGTTTGTTTGCTGGCGGGTTAATTTTGCGTTTAAGATATTTAACGTGTTAGGTAAGGAATCCATGCTCTTTAACAAAGCAGTAACGAGATTTGCTAAGCCATGCAGCTGGAGCTGGTACTGGCACGTGAATTTGTTAATTTCAAGAATATTAATTCGCAAGCTGTTACGCAATGGCATTTCTAGCTTAGTAATTCATGTCTATTTATAGAGCAAAGGCAATAATGGGTCGGAAGGAGAGCTAACTTTAGATGTTAGCCACTCCTGGTTTACGTTAGGAAATTTCCGTTTCACTAATTTTAGACAGCCTCAATTTTGCGCAGATCACACATGAACTTGCAGAAAGAACATGTTGAAGGTGACTAGTATTCTCCTTCAGTAGATTGGATTGTAAATGCAAAATTCTGAAGTTTCAGACTTACAAAGCCACTATAGGACATACAAAGGCAATGACGGCAGAATCCCACAAAACATGTATATAAAATTATCAAATTATTGCCATAGCCTCTACTAAATAGCAAAAGAGAATGACTACCCTTCATTTATTTCAAATAATCGTAGCCATTGGCAAGCATGAAACATGCTAATAATGACAAAGACACCAAAGGACAGAAAATAAAACAAAACAGCGGTAAGAATATGATTATCTAAAAATGGAATTACACAATCACCTCGTCAGAAATCCAAGATACAGTCAGAAAATTCCATGCGTTTTGTAAATATACACATCTCTACAGACTTCTCAAGGAATAAGTAGCAACAAAAATCGACCTATCTACTTGATAAAATAATAAAAAAACCATACCTACTATTTTCATATTAGCAGAAAATGTATTAGCGTTCTCCGCATGACCTGCAGACAAGGCATGCAAATTTGTGAAAACTCTGAACATCATGGCTAGCAATGATATCTGATTTTAACAACCCAAACTAATCTTTTCTCCTAATAATTCAGACCCAATTTTGTCTCCGACAGTCTGCACAACCCTTTCAAAGGAGGCAACCTAATCAGGAGACCACTCCCATTCATACATCTCTTAATTCAACAGTGCATGCATAATCTTGTATGCAGAAAAAACAACCTTCCACACTCTAATGCAATATCTTTGGAAGTATCTGGTAATCTGGGGCCAGGTCATCATGAATTGACACAAGCATCCTCATGAAAGTTTTCACTTGTTAGAGGTCAGCCAGTTAAGCACCTAAATGAAGAGCATGAACTAAACCTCTTCATATTGTACATCTCAGACACATACCCTCTAGTCTTCTCAACCTGAACTCACTTACATCCTATGTAATGAATTTGTTGTTTTATGTACTGAAATAGTATGCATAATTAGGAAAGAGTCTATTGTAATGCTAAGACCAATCTTGATTCATAGTATATAATCCAATATACATACAGGCTTTGAATACCCCTGATCAAAATACAAGTGATAAAACCCAATCTGAAACTGAAGTGCAGTCAAAAGACCCAAAAACTAATCTCTATAACACAAGCAAGCCAGAAAGAGTGGAGGAAGAAATCCTGTGGAAATATGATGCCATGGTGGGATCTCACACAAGTAGACATAGGATGCACAAGTAGCTTGTCCTTCTCTTTCTGTTCTTTCCTGTTTCTTGTTTCTTATCCGGGGAAAAACTTCATAGAACTACAGACAAGTTCTGAACTTCATTTAGCATAATTTGAGACATGATAACATTGAAAGTAAGATTTGCTTGTAAGTTCAGAAAGTATTCAATGCAAATTTATTATAGAATTTCCATTTGCTTTTCCTTGGTATCCATTTTTTTGGATATAAAGTAATACAGTATCATAGCCTAAACTGTGAGTTTTTACAGTATTATCACTTCCATGGCAACGGTTTATTCAACCTTTAAGAAAAAAAATTTAGTCAAGACTTGAGATTCAACTTTTGAAGATTCCTTACTGATAGGCATCCATGCAATTGTCAGAAAGATGGTTACAATGGAATTAATAATTGTACTTTATACTTAATTCAGCTTTTAATAGATTTTATTTTATAAGCCCCTTGACTTTTAGTTCCTAGAGTGAGTATCTATTTACATTAATTATTCAAGGCTCCTCCTTGTGTATCCACTAAGCACTTCATTTTCTCAAGGAAACAGTAGTATATATGATAACCTTACTGCACAGGCTTCCAATTCCATTTTTGGACATAAGCTATTTTTTTTTTTCCCCTATGCAACAGATGCTTTTAAATCATTTTCTCAAGGAAACAGTAGTATATATGATAAACTTACTGCACAGGCTTCCAATTCCATTTTTGGACATAAGCTATTTTTTTTTTTCCCCTATGCAACAGATGCTTTTAATTACCAATAAAATTCTACAACAAAATAGTGAGAGTGAAGGAATGAATAGTTCAGGTCCAAAGTTTCAGCTCCAAGTGCAAGCATACTTGCATTGTGAATATTATTTGATAAAAGACATGTCAAAAGGTTGGTGTAATAAGGCCAAACTCAGTAAAAAGCAACATCTTCAAGAATATATTTCACAACTTAATGGTTTTTCATATACACTCCCTGATATAGAAAGCAACTTAAACTGTAGAATACGGATAAACTAGACAATCTTTACAATTACCTTCGAACAAAAAATAGACAAACCACTCCACAGTGTTGTCAGCTGAAAGGAAGAAAATAAGAAAACAAGAACCAAGAGCTGACTGAACAGTAAGGGAAACAAATATATTATTGTATAGATAATTATCGCATGAGACCAATCGAAAAGAAAGCAGAATATCTAGAATTCTAGATTGGAGGCCAATAATATATAGCTAATTTCTCATGTATAAAACCTGATATAAGAGCAACTTAAACTGTACAATGAGGATAAATAAGACATTCTCTACAATTACCTTTGAACAAAAATTAGACAAACCATTCCACAGTGTTGTAAGCTGAAAGGATGAAAATAAGGGAACAAGAACCAAGAGCAGACTAACAATAAGTAAGAGTTTATTGTATAGCTAATTATCTCATGAGCTGAAAAGAGAAGAAAGGGGAGCATCTATATTAGAGGCCAATCTTTCCTAAAATAGATAAGATAGACAAGGAGCTGCTATATTCAAGCAAATGATTAAGACAAGGGACTCTTATTCCTTGTTACCGAATCTCTTGGCAATTAGAGGACGGACATCATCAGCATGGACCAGGGTCTCTAAGAAGGGAAGTAATGAAATCAGTGCACTGTCGGACGGATCATCAAACCAACTCTTTATAGGAATTCCATTATTAACTTGCAAGCGAAAAACCTGAAATGATTAAAATAAAATAAGGGTAAAACAGTCAGTTTATCCAGTAACAACCAGGCTCAGTTATTTTCACTTTCCTCTCAGCCTTTCACTCTCTTTATCTATCCTACTTTTGCAGGTATAAGAATAGTAGGCTATTTATCACTTTCTTTGTTTCTTTATCTCTGTCCTCTTGGCTATGTCAAGGGCTAGGCTAGCACACCCAATTGGCCACCTTTGCCATTTTGTAACCTATAACCTACGAAGATAAGTTATATATAATTTTATTGCCTACTTATGCTTTTTGTAAGACCAATTTTCATTAATTACCCCTACAACTGCCAAGCTCCAAATACTGATAAAATACTGTTCAGTCATAACGCCTAAGGTCCACTTGGGCCAAAAAAACGTGGAGAATCTGAAACAAAGTGCCCAGTTCTCAAGCAGTAGGACCTCCAGTAATGTGAAAACACAAGAAATAACACAGATGAATATTGAAAAGAAGATTTTAAAGAAAATAAAGAAAGAAATCAGGAGAGATCTAGCCAAGGGCCAAGCCATCAACACAAATGGATGGGGGATATACCTGTGGAGTATTATCAATTATAGCAACTTTTGCAAGATCAACACCTAAAACTGTCAAATCTTTAGTGTAACTGCCATCTGAGAAAATGCATGATTCACGGTAAACTCGGCGAGATATAAACTTCCCATATGGATCCAATATATCAAGAAGTTGCTCTGCATATATGCTTTGGCTGGCAGTAAAAATTACTACTTCAAACATTTCTGCAACTCTCTCCAAGAATGTGTGGAGGTAAGGCCTCTGTTTCACATATACAGTGTGCTCTTTCATGTTGAAAAAGACGGTAAACGTGAAGTCTGCATCATCACGTTGTTCCAATGTAGAATGAACCAGTGTTTCTGTATATACAATAGCATCATTACCCATATATCAGTAAAATACCCTTGAACATATATTTCTCAAATGAAACTCTGGAAAGAAATTACAGTAAGATTAAGCTGAATAATATCTAAGTAGAAGATTGGATTTGTGGAACCCTAGTTGATCTAACCGCATCAAGGACATAATTCGTATGGCGGTCCATATCTATACACTTTTCATCATAGCTCATTTGAAAGTAGAATTTATGATTGATTAAATATTTTCTTAAAAGAGCCCTCTCCTACAGACAAGAACCCAAATAGAGAGAAGAAAAAGAAAACACAACATTCTTAGTGACTTGGTGCATTATATTCTAAGCTTGAGTGATGTGAGATGTGAATACACGTATTTATGTATGCACATATGAATGTATTAATGTGCACCCGCACACACTTGGGCACATGCACACACACATGAATGTGTTTAATGCTTAAGGTATAAACATAGAAAATAAGCAAGTTGTGGGCTAGAGAGAATCCCAGATGGTATCTGTGGTGCATCTGTACACACATGCATTATAACATTACTTACCATCCAAATCAAGTACCAGAGTTACTGACTTTCCATTTGGAGCTTCCTCAGGCAATATATTGGGTTGAAAATTCGATACCACATCTGATAATTCTGGTAAATTTTTTATAAACAGCTGGGGATCAAAGCACTCTGCCTGTTCTGAGTCAGAAGAATTAACAACAGTTTCCTGGTTGCAGGGTCTCATTTGACCAATTTCTAAATACAAGCCAGCAGGATCTGTATCCATAATGGCTTCTTCACATGACTTTTCATCATTAGTAATCGTATTACTGCTTCGGATAGTGTCCTCTAGGAAAGGCAACACCATGTATTGCTCAGACACATCAAACAACATATTTGGTTCAGCACATTTGTAGTCAGAAAAGCAATTGGCTTCACTAATATCATCATCAAATGCATTCCCGTTGAAGGGTAAGCTCGAAACAATCATGTCAGAAATGTAGAAATCTGATACATCACAAGTTTGATTTCCACATGAACTTCTGTTATCATCACTGTCACCAGCTCCTAACCCTGTAAAGTCAGGATCAGAGTAGCATAATAGACATAGCTCTTATTGAAACATGTGACATTACATTAGATGACATGGTATATTTGACATTTTTTAACACGTTTACTGACAGAAATAAACACACAGTAACTTTCCCACCAGTGGAGAATAAAAACCATATCAGATTGATCTCTGAGTGATTGTTCAACTGAATTTGAGGCATACCTGCATCATTGTCAGCATTTGGTTCACTATTTGGTTCGCTATGAACTTCAATGGGCTCTAAAGCAGGAGAGAAAATTGTCTCCATGTTTGATGGGCAGGTGTGAAAGGAGTCCTGCAAATTTATGAACAAACATTGGAATACAAGCATATAAGAGGTTCTAAGTGCCATACAGTGGAATTCAAGAAAACTTTGAGCAAGAGGACAAAGAGGAGAAAAATGAATTTTCATTTACGAGTTACTCTATCTGTATGAATTTCACAATATAATTTTCAGATCCCAAAAGTCGGAGAGAAACATTGCAGCAAAACCCACATTTTAACTATATAAAGACAATGGTCTTTTTCTAAGAATTAAAGATAATTATAAGAATCACAATTGCATGGACATGCACTTAAAATGCTTTACATGCATTGATTGCATGTCAATGCTTTAAAATTTTTAATAACTCAACAAATAGAGCAAATTTTCTTGTACACAAGGGCAATACAATAAATGTGTGACAAGCATAAATTGTAACTCTATTAAGATGTCTCAAAATGGCAAACTGAAAAAACTACTAATTTTAAGAAAGAAGTATGATGATATCTACAAGACAGTAATTTGGAAATTATACACATACCACTCTTTTGGTTCCAGAATCGCACGACTGCTCCATACTTTGACAATTTTCTTCATCAAGAAATTCCTGATGGTCAATTGCTTCATCACTTCCAATTTCCTTAGTAGAAACTTGTGTGCTCGAAGAAACTATGAATAATAAGAAGCTCTAAAAATAAGAATTACACATGAAATTTTAAATGCAGCTCATTGTGCATGGGCAGAATCAATGTCCTTGATTAAAACTTGCATTGCATGCTCACTGTAGAATCATAGGAAGCATTTAAATATAAGCATTTCACATAAGATGTCTCCAATTACAAAACTAGAAAACCGGAGAGCTCAAAATGCATGGAAAAATTAATTACAGTTTGTACAAATTTCTTTTTGGTTGCATATCATGGAAGTCAACACAAATCAAATCCTAATAACCATGCAATCAATTGCAACCAATATGTTGAAATTATAAGACTCTTTTTTATACTTTTTTCCATTCTGATATTTGTCCTTCCAGAACATTATTTTTTGTGAAATTTTACAAACTTAAAAGTAGAACTTTGATCCAGTCACCCAAAATTACAAAGAAACCCCATCATTTGGTTCTTCTCTATACATGTTGATGATGTGGAACAGAAGCATCCATGTTTAAGAAATAAAACTTTGAAATGATAATGGCTGTGAAATATTTCCAGACTTCCTAAGCAGTCCAATCCAGTGTCAATTTTACCATATTACGCATAGAAGACTTGCATGGAATTTTAAAATCTGGACAGGCAGTATGAGAAAGCTTGATCGCTTCCATACAAAGATACACTACACAGTTTTTACTATGATACTATCTGCGAGATCAAACATCAGCTTTTTTATGTTAGTTGCTTACCCTCTTGGCATTTTTTACAAGTGTCAGAATCTACTGCATGTTCTGATTTCCTGAGATCAGAACATGCTTTCTTGGAAATCACACATGACTTTTGACATACACGAAGACCCTTTTTTTCTCTTAAACATCCCGTGCTTGATTGAGCCTTCATTTTTAAAGATGGCATTTGATCTGTAAGTGTGATGCGTACCACAATCTTCACTCTGTCAGCAATACAATCAAGATAAGAAGTAAACAATGTCAAAGATACCAATTTAAAGAAACTAAAACAATAGGCACCATGACGTACAATTTGTAAGCAACATACAGTTAGGTAGCAAGATCCACGTATCTGTGTCTGGTATTTAATCAAATATTCATACAATGATGATGGACAGTCTAAACTCCAAGTAATTTGAAGTCTTCCTGGAAGTGTATCAAACTGCTGCTAACATATCTGTTTAGGGAGGGAAAAAATTTAGACTCATCCACATACAAGCAAAGTAATTTGGATATCAATAATCTACATACAATAATCACCAAGTAGAAAAAGGAAGATTTGACTAAGGAAATTAGGATGTGAATCAATTAACGGCCACAGTTACTTTCCCAAACAAGCGCGCAGTAACCAAGTAGAAGAATATGGGTATCAGCTGCTGATTCTCTTAGCAAGGAAATAATAATCCATAATAATATCAGCTGGTGAGTCACCCATCAAAAGCACAATATTAGAGAAATACATCTAAAATTGGACTTCCAAATTAAGATGAGTTTTTTATATACATCTTTAATGCCATGAAAGCAATGTGCAACACCCTTTAATGCCATGGATCATGTTAACTTCACCATGCAGCCAACATGATCAACGGTTGCAAACCGTGCATGACATTCACTACGTCCCACAATCAAAAATGCACGTGTGTGTATATATAATATATAAAATAATATATTAATCTTTAAAATAATAAATTATTCAATTTGCATACTTCCTCATTCTGAACTCG
The DNA here is from genome assembly GCA_003254885.1 of Purshia tridentata. Classification (NCBI taxonomy): domain Eukaryota; kingdom Viridiplantae; phylum Streptophyta; class Magnoliopsida; order Rosales; family Rosaceae; genus Purshia; species Purshia tridentata. Next base: position 38,790 of record QANT01000331.1, read on the forward strand.
TCTAATAATGATTGATTAAATGTATTAATATCAACAACAAATTCTAGTAGCTGAGCGAGTAAGTCAATTTCCCCTATAAAGTCAAAGTAACTGAAAGATTTCATGCCCTGTTCCAGCCACCACAAAAAATTGCCCCTTTGAAAGATTTCATGCCAAGTTCCAGCCACCACAACACCTTTGGTACCCCAGTGCTCTAATCACTATTACAAAGTCAAGTATTGTGTTTCACATGTTCATGCGTTTTGTGAAACAGTATATGACTAGGGTATCCAGACATTATATATTGGATCATGTACAGAATTTAATTCCATCCAAAAAGGCCTTTGACCTCAAAATTTACTATCAACTATCTCATCAACATCTAGTTAAAAAAACAGAATATTGATATATTTTTTTAATTCAAACATCTAAGTGAAAATATACTACAAATGCAAAAATTGTTCATTCAAAACCATACTTTAAATAAAGAAAAAAAGAAGAGAAACGACCAAAAACAACATCCATTTTTTCATAAAAAGACACAAAATCCAAAACCCATATTTCAAAACTCCAAATTTTCAAGTAAACGTTCAAGATTTAAAGTCAACCAACCAAGTGACTCGTAACCAAAACATTAACAAGGTTCTAAAAACCCATTGAGAAAAAACTACACACAAATCATATAAGCATTTCTCAAAGGCATAATAATCAAAACTTACCCACGAACTTAAAACCCTAAAAACAAGAAGCTCCAATGACAGTTATATACTGTTGAACTACCAAATTCAACACTTTGAAGAAAGAAAGTACGAAGAAAACGAACCAAGAAAAACTGAATTCCGAGCAACAGTAATATACAGCTGTAATTAGCTAAACTAGAAAGAAAAAAAAATGTAATTATGTAATAAAGGTATAAATAAAAAGGTGAAAAATTGAAGAGGAAAATAGAAAATACCTGTATAGCAGCTGACTCTCTCTCTCTCTCTCTAGTCTCTCCGTCTCTCTTTCTTTCTCTCTCTGTAAGACTCTGTTCTTCTCTCTCTTAACGGTCAGACAGAGGTAATATGTCGGCTTCTCTTGGATCATACGGACGGCTCTGATGGGATCTTCGCTAACTGATTTTCTCCAGTAGTATTTTGCCACGTAATCTGTGGAGCCAGCTCACCATGACGAGTTGACACGTGCACCTTCGCGGAAACGGAGGGAGATGTGTTGTGCTGGGCAGGACTCCTGGCCCACCCTCTTTCATAGCGCGTGTACCACTCTCGTCAAAGCCAAAAATCTTATAATTTAAAGTTTTTTTGTTTCATATATTATAAATGTATGATTTATATTGGGTTGAAATTTGAAAATCATTTTTATTTGTAAAAAAATATAGAAACTTATATATAGATAATTTTATGAGTATTTTATTTACAAAAATATGAATTTCGATTAATTTCTCATTTGATTCGTTATTCCATTACAAAAATATAATTTGGATTAAATATACATTCTCATGATATATTCAACTTTAGGGCATATATTAACTCGTTATATAATTTTCGATGATTTTAATAGTAATTACAATATATTGGTCTTTAATATTATAAAACTAAAAAGGTACTTGAAATCTCTTAATTTAATGAAAGTAAAAAACAAGTCAAAAGCTCAAAGTTATGTGATTATAAGTAGGGGTGGTATCAGATCAATATTCGAACCGAGAGCTCTTCACTGACTAACATTGATCGAAATGCTATATTGATAGATATGGGGTCTCGAGTGGTCGTGGTAGTGATATGGGGAAGTCAGAGGTGGTCGTTCAGTGGTAGTCTCAGAGAGATGCAAAGAATTGCCAAAAGAAAAGAGAGATTCTCATTCTATGAGAGAAAGCCCAAAATCTTCATATACGTGACCATTTTGCAAAGAGAGACAGTTTTATTTGTTTTGGTAGACAAGCCCATGATTTTGTCTTTGATCAATTATAAGCCCATTATTCTGGGCTTTAAAAGGTATTAATAATTAAAGCCCATCCTCCTAACAAAATTAAACTTACCAAACTAAAAAAATAAATAAATGTCTGTAGCCATTTATATCCGCAGCTAGTATGGTTGAATGACCATGAAATAAGTGACCAGCAATGCATCCACCTAGGTCCTATCCTAGCTAAAACAGAAGAAAATAGAAAAGGAAAGCTATTCTATGCGGACTAAAACAAACACTACAAAAGCATTGTAACCAAAAAATAACACAAAAGCATAATGAGGGTCATACAATTTCGATTGCACTAGTTCATTTATGGTACGAAATAGGTACCATGTAACATACAAGCAATATGATAAATAGTATAAAAATATATATACAGTACTAATGGAAAAATGAAAATTCATAAAAAAGCTAATAAAAAAATGTATTTGTATAGTAGAAATTTCCTCATTTTATGTTATATATGAATCACAAAGTCAATCCACCAAATCGTTAATAATTTAGTTGTTTACAAGGAGTTAAATTTCGGTTTTATGGAAATTTTCGAAAGGCTGTCTGGGTTGGATTTTTGAAGAGACCAGCCAGAGAGAAGGGCGAAATATAGCAGGGATGTCGAAATTTCGATGCTTTTTCGCCAAAATTTTGCGAAAATTTCGCTGAAATTTAGCGAAAAATTGGGAAATTGAACTGAGATGGGTCCCGAAATTGTCTCCAAATTTCGCCGAAATTTTAATATATACCCTAAAAAATTTCGATACCCTATAAAAACGAAATTTAATACATTGGTTGTTTATATGAATGTGCAATGGTACGTACCTACTATAAAGCATGGAGTTGATATTTTTGATCGTATGGAATATGCAGTAATAGTATGAAGAACAGCCATGAAAACTACTATATGTAGTAGGGTTGACAGAATATGCATCTTGCTTTTGCTTTTCAAGTCACTATGAAATTAACGTAGGAGATATCTGTATTTTTCAGTGCCACTGGATAGAGGGTACTAAGGCTTGATTAAGTTGTTCCCAAAACCATTGTCAAAAAACAAGTTAAGCGTGTTGAATTGTTGATGAGCCCAAGATTAGTGATTTCCAAGAAGGTAAAGCAATGCATGATTGGAATTTGATTTTTCAACCGATGCTTTCACAGTCTCTTAAGTGTAAGTAAGAAAAGTAGTTTGTCGTGACATGTTTTGGGGGTCCATGATGGTCCATAGACATATTTCGTATGTACTATCACTCTCCTATTTTTGCTTTTTATTTCTGTCAAATATTGGGGTATATGACATTATGACTATGAGCAATTTGAGTATGTGCCCAAGATCTTATCATCTTGTATATTGTCCATCATTTTCTTGAATCCCATTGTAAAACAAGACCAAACTATGATCCAATAATTTTATTAAAATATATATATGACCCAGAAACACCTTGTGGCTTCTATCAAATAACTTTTATTTTCTATGTTCTTTTGATAAAAGTTATTTTCTATACTTGGCACTGATTTTGTGTCAGACCAAAAAAACAAAAGGACTGATTTTGTGGCAACACGTCTTGAAATTTGCATGGAGGAAAATTCAGGAACACAAAATGGGAAGAGAGAGGAGAGAGACTACTACTAAAGACAAGGTAGCAAGGACAGAGGGGGACCGATCAGCCATAACTAGTTGGATTAGGAATCAATAATAACCCGATTAGGAAGATAAACCCAAACTGCAAAAACGATGAAAGAGACGTGTGCAAGCTACAAGAAGAATCACCAACCAACAGAAGCAGCAAGTACAGTGATGATAAAGGTCCAGCTTTTCCAATACCCACATGAGTTTCTGAGAAAAACCCATTACCCATTACCCCCTAGATGGAGCTTCAAAGCGGAGAGAGAGGCACCACAACTTTCTCATCATCAGCTGCAAGCAACATGAGGCCCAACAACCCCAGCACCTCCAAAAGAGACAAAGCAACTGCTCGGTACAATGCAGATGCTGGCCTTTTAGCTGAGTTTGAGCAGTCTGCTGCGTCTGGTAAGTCCTTTAACTATTCAAGATCATCGGTTTATCCACCACAATCTGTGCCTGAAGAGCAAATAACTGCCTATTTCTCAAGAATCCAAAGGGGTGCTCTTGTCCAATCCTTTGGTTGCATGCTTGCAATTGAAGAACCCACTTTTAGAATTATCAGTTACAGTGAGAATTGCTTTGAATTGTTGGGCTTGAATAGTCTCTTGGAGTCAAAACAATTGAAAGGTCTAATTGGAGTTGATTCTAGAACCCTGTTTACCCCTTCTTCCGGGGCTTCACTGGCAAAAGCTGCTGGGTCCAGGGAGATATCATTGTTAAACCCAATTTTGGTGTATTCTAGGAGTACCCAGAAGCCATTTTATGCTATATTGCATAGAATTGACGTGGGCATTGTGATTGATTTGGAGCCTGCTAGGTCTGGTGATCCTGCATTGTCACTTGCAGGTGCTGTGCAGTCACAGAAACTTGCAGTTCGGGCAATTTCTAGGCTTCAGTCACTTCCTGGAGGAGATATTGGTGTGTTATGTGATACAGTTGTGGAAGATGTTCAGAAGCTTACTGGATATGACAGAGTCATGGTTTACAAGTTCCATGATGATGACCATGGTGAAGTTGTATCAGAAATCAGAAGGTCAGATTTAGAATCCTATTTGGGATTACATTATCCTGCCACAGATATTCCTCAAGCTGCTCGTTTCTTGTTCAAGCAGAATCGTGTGCGCATGATTTGTGACTGCAATTCAAATCCAGTTAGAATCGTTCAAAGTGAAGAACTAAATCAGCCTCTATGCTTGGTCAATTCAACCCTCCGGTCACCACATGGCTGCCACAGGCAGTACATGGCCAACATGGGCTCAATTGCTTCATTGGTGATGGCTGTTATTATCAATGGTAATGATTCGACAAAGCTTTGGGGGTTGGTGGTGTGTCATCACACTTCTCCCCGTTATGTCCCTTTTCCTCTTCGCTATGCTTGCGAGTTTCTTATGCAGGCATTCGGGCTGCAGCTCTACATGGAGCTTCAATTGGCATCACAACTGGCTGAAAAGAAGATTCTGAAAACACAAACCTTACTTTGTGACATGCTCCTCCGCGATTCCCCCTCTGGAATTGTGACCCAATCTCCTAGTATAATGAATCTTGTGAAGTGTGATGGGGCTGCATTGTATTATGGCGGGACATGTTGGTTGCTGGGTGTAACTCCAACTGAATCACAGGTTAAAGATATAGCAGAGTGGCTGCTAAATAATCATGGGGATTCTACAGGTCTGAGTACTGACTGTTTGGCGGATGCTGGCTACCCAGGTGCAGCTTTACTGGGTGATGCAGTCTGTGGTATTGCTACTGCAAGAGTCAGTTCAAAGGATTTCTTGTTTTGGTTCAGGTCTCACACTGCAGAGGAAGTCAAATGGGGAGGAGCTAAGCATCATCCAGAGGATAAGGATGATGGTGACAGAATGCACCCAAGATCATCATTTAAAGCTTTTCTTGAAGTGGTAAAAAGTAGAAGTTTGCCTTGGGAGGTCTCAGAAATTAATGCAATTCACTCTTTACAGCTCATAATGAGAGACTCATTTCAAGATATGGAGGAAAGTGGTTCTAGGGCAATAAATCATGCCCGTCAGAGTGATACTGAGATGCAGTTGCAGGGAATGGATGAACTCAGTTCTGTTGCATGTGAAATGGTTAAATTGATTGAGACAGCTACAGTCCCAATTTTTGGGGTTGATACATCTGGTCTCATCAATGGATGGAATGCAAAGATGGCCGAATTGACAGGATTACAAGATAGAAAAGCTATGGGGAAGTCTCTGGTTAATAAAATTGTTCATGAGGACTCACGTGGAGCTGTTGAAAACTTTTTATCCAGAGCCTTACGAGGTAAACCTTTTCTTGCATTTATTATGAAGTACATATCTTTTAGGATTTTAATGCTTGTACAACTTCTGTCATCCATTGTATGAAAGATCAGTTGTTTTGGCTAACTTCTTGAATTTTTGTGCTGTATGGCGTGGTTGCACTAATCCATTTGTCCTCTCTACTGTAAATGCCTAACTGGGACCATATGTTCATATCTTCCAACAAGTTAAAAGGCCACCTTATGATCTCTCAACTATTTGGTCCACAGTCCTTCACCTTCGCTCTGCCCTTTAATTGCCTCAAAGTAGAGCATATGACTTTTCTTATTAGTGCAACTGTTGTGCTTTATTGCTCACAGACAAACATCCTTCAACTAGTGAAGACAGGCGTGTTTAAGTTTCTTTTACCCTGTCAAATCTTTATCTTGACAAACATTATCAAAAATCCTATATTTTTCAATTTTCCTTAGTTGAAAATTTACATCCTCCTTTACCAGGGCGAAATAGGCTGTGGTGTAGATAACAAACTGATTTGATAAAAGCAGAGCCTGTTTCAAGGGCATTTTGAGTAATGGGATCCATCATGAATCTGTGTTCTTAATATTTTGTCGGACACAAAAATCATTTTTCTTATTCTTTAAGTGATGGTTCATAACTTCATACATTAAGTAAGATTTCTTGTTCAGTCGGTTGTTCTAGCAAATATTTGAATGATACATAGGATGACTTATGCTTTGGACTTTTGCATGGCATTTCTTTTTGAAATTTCATAATTGCCTAGAATTTGTCCTAATATGACCCTTTGAGTTTAAATCTTAATTTTCCAAATCACTGTGTCTGTTAGTTAACTTCTATTATACAATCCAGGTGAGGAGGACAAGAATATTGAGTTAAAACTGAGAAATTTTGGGCTTCCTCCACAAAACTCAGTGGTATATATTGTGGCCAACACTTGCACAAGTAGGAATTATGCAAATAATGTTGTTGGTGTATGCTTTGTGGGTCAAGATATTACTTGTGAAAAAGTTGTTATGGATAAATTTGTTCGCTTGCAAGGGGATTATAAGGCTATCATACAGAGTCTTAACCCATTGATTCCACCCGTTTTTGCATCTGACGAGAATGCCTGCTGCTCTGAATGGAATGCGGCCATGGAAAAGCTGACTGGTTGGACAAGAGATGATGTCATTGGTAAAATGCTTCCTGGGGAAATCTTTGGAGGTATCTGTCGGCTTAAAGGTCAAGATACACTGACTAAATTTATGATTTTATTGTATCAAGGAATCAGTGGTCAAGATATTGAGAAGTTTCCATTTGGGTTTTTTGATAGAAAAGGAAACTTTGTTGAGGTGATCTTAACGGCAAACAAGAGGACTGATGCAAGTGGGAATATAATTGGTTGTTTCTGCTTCTTGCAAATTTTTTTGCCTGACCTGCAGCAGGCCTTGGAAGGATGCAGACAAGAAGATAGTGAATGCTTTTCAAAACTTAAGGAATTAACTTATATACGACAAGAGATGAAAAATCCTTTAAATGGTATTCGGTTTACCCACAGACTCCTTGAAAATACAGCCATTTCAGAATATCAGAAGCAATTTCTTGACACTAGTGATGCATGCGAAAGACAAATCATGACAATCATTGAGGATATGGATATGAGAGGCATAGAGGAAGGGTGAGTCTTCTTCTTAACTGGTTCATGATATGTAGTTTATTAATTATTTTCTTTCATCATGTGCATAATAGTTATAGAATATAGAATGAGAATTTTACAAAATCAATAGGTTTAATTACACTGAAGAGGAACTGTTACCACCACAAAAAATTTAATCACAGGCATTGATATTAGCTTAAACTTTTGAAGCTTTATAACAAACATGACTTGTGTCTTCTCAAGTTCTTGACGCACAGAAAAGGCAAATGAAAATACACTCTCTAAGGGCATGCATGCATATTATATGAAGAATGTTAAAAAAAATTTAAATAAAAAAAGGATATACAATAGAAATGGGACCTGGAGCAATTGATTTGTACTTATTTAGACCTTTGTTTTGAAAGGCATTCTTATTCAACAGCACATCCCATCAAGAATAAGCAGAAAAATTATTAACACAGTGAAGAAAATCTATTTATTCCTCCTTTTACTGATAGTACAGCTCATCCGAGTATTGTGAAGTTTTTTTTTCTCTTTATTAGATGTTTTAGTTTTTATTTTTTGCTTATTTTATGGTTCAGATTTTCATTTTTGACAATGCATATTCTAAAGCTTTCCTACCTCGTGGTATCATTATCACTGAGGATATTTTCTTATAAACATAGTGATCATTTTATCTTTTCAAAGCAGTTCATTTTTCTCCAAAACATTCTGAAATAATTGCACCATAAGATAGCACTTAATACATAAATTACATAGTCGTTTGGTGTTCTGTTGAACCTCTGTGACAATATAGCAGCAGTGTGAAGCTGAACATGGAAGAATTTCTCTTGGGAAATGTTTTGGATGCCATTGTTAGTCAATCAATGATCTCGCTGAGGGAAAAGAATCTGCAGCTGTTACATGAGATTCCAGAAGAAATTAAATCATTATCTTTGCATGGTGATCAAATCAGGCTTCAGTTGGTCTTGTCAGATTTCCTGCTCAATGTGGTGCATCATGCACCTTCCCCAGATGGATGGGTTGAAATCAAAATTTTACCTGGTATAAAGTTAATACAGGATGGCAACAATTATATCCGTTTACAGTTCAGGTACCTCAGCCATAGCTAGGTTCATATTTTGACTATGCACAACTACTAAATTTAACAGCAGTTGCATTTGTCCTTATCATCTATTGAAGTAATTATTTAACATATGTATGACCTGAGGAGTTATCATTTTATTCTACCATTTCTTCATCACCTTTTGTTATTCTAGTCAATTTTGTTTTCTCTCTCTCCTGTTAATTACTGCGAAATGGCTTCTCAGCTAAACCCACTTGGCCATTATTTTTCATTATTTCTCCAAATGTTCCCATTAACAAATTTGAATTGCTATTGGTATCTTAATATTGCATCCGTATGTTTATTACAACAATGTTAGAAGAATGTCAACTTATAACCATTGTTAATGGTCCAAGCAGACTAATTGTCATTTTATTTGGCATGTAGAATGACTCACCCTGGTCAAGGCCTTCCCTCTGCGCTTATCCAAGATATGTTTGAGGGTGGAAATCGGTGGACTTCACAAGAAGGGCTTGGACTAAACATGTCCAGGAAACTTCTCAATAGAATGAATGGTCAGGTCCAGTATGTTAGAGAGCATGCTAAATGCTACTTCCTCATTGACCTTGTACTTAAAACAAAGAAGGAAAGGCAGATGGTGTCGGTGTCACAAGCAGATATGAGCAGGATGGCTTAAATTTCATCAGAATCTATGTTTATTAAGTGTCTTGATGTTTATGACATCAGGAAGGTTGTCTGAACCAAGGAATCTATCTTTTCTTGAAACACATAATATCTGATTATCCATAGTATTTATCACAGCTTTACTCAACTTACACTGTACTTGGTTTGTCAAGCAGAAATCCTTCCTCATGTGAAGGTATTGTCACTCCAGCTGTTCATGACGATGATGATGATGATGTATACAAATGTCCAACCATTCCAGCCCCTTAATCAAAGTATCTGTATATTTACTAGATGCACTCTTGTGATGGTAAAATCTTTGTTCAATGCCATGCAAAGCATATTCATCTTGCACCATTGCAATTTCTTGTAAATTATCCTTGGAAAACAAAAAAAGCCCAAGTTATTCAGATCACCTTTCATTACTGAGTTGATCATCCTTGTGTTATTTAACACTTGTATGTCGAAATATTTATGTTATTTCGGCGGTCCATTACTGAAATCTTTTGTATATTTCAGTAGTAAAATTCCGAATCAATTTATAATTTTTTACAAAAAAAAAGATAAAATAGGAAAAGTTAATTCAAAATATATTAAGGTGGTTAACTTAATAATTAAGGGTGATCGGAATAGTCATGGTCAAAAAAAAAATATCATAGAATAACATGACTAAAGAGAAAGTGAATTATGATGAAATAAAAGATTAAAAAAAACTGAATTCAGAATTCAAGATAGTAACATAAGTTTGTAAGACCTTCCATAGACTTTTCTATTATTTTATATGAAATATGAATTGGAGCTTTTGGAAGTTAGTAATTCTTTATTGAAACTTGATCAATGGAACTTTTGGGTACCATTTTGAGAAACAAAACCTTTGGGTCAGTTGCCCACCCCTAGTTGAGGGAGAGGTTAATGAAATCAATTTGACCAATTTGGGCCTGAATACGTAGGTAAGTATCCTGTCATAGCAACTAGACATGGCTTGACCAGTAACTTTTAGTCAAGGAATAGTGACAATATTCACATCTTGATTCTCAAATACACATTTGAATGCCTTTTTTTCTAAGGCACATTTGAAAGAAAGATAAAATCACATTTGAATGTCTTTGAATAATTCAAGTTTGATAAAATTGGAAACCATTATCTGTCAAATACATATTTGAATTTCCCATTTCAATAACAACACCAAGAATGCCAAAAAAAGAAGCATGTTTCTCCCCCTCTATACAATTTTTTACCCCATGTTAAATCACCATCCCTCACGCTCATATACCTATATCAACATCATATTTGCAGACTAAATTATCCAACCCCAAGTCACATAAACAAAAATAAGGGACCACAACTGGTGACAAATGCATCTGGCAGTTGGGAGGATTGGATTCACCGATATGCTTTACTTTGTCCTGCTCATATCAGGCCATTAACTGGACATGAAAAAAAAAAACGCTGCTACTGTTTCTCCTGAAACCCTAGAAAATACTACCAAAGGACTATAATACAAAATCTGCATGCCTTGTCCTTCTTCGACTCCTACTTTTATACACTTGATAATATAAATGATGGTCAGAATTCACGGCCACCACCAAATTGGGCCGAGAACATTCAGCTTCAAAAACTGTTAAATCTTATCAGGCTTCTCATCAGAGCCACACTATGGGCTTGCTGACAACTCAGAGTCCGACTCCTTTGTCTGACAGACCTGGAAGTTCAAATTATGCGAAGGAAGATGTTCCTGGATGATCTACATAGAAAATGTGCACAAGATTATATCAAACATGTCAATTTGTGTGTGTGTGTGTGTGGCTATCAAAACAAACAATTCAACAAGTTTCATAAATCAAACATCAGGGAAATTCAAGCACCAGATCGCCAGCCTCTGAACCCTCTGAGTGAAAGAGAATCGGGCGACAACGTTTATCTTCATTCATTAGGCTAGAATTTTGAAAGTGGGCCACAAGAGCTGCCTTCCCCTGGATTCGACCATAAGCCAAAGAGGCAACTTTCTCACTATTAAACTTCTCCCATTTCTTTCCATTAAATGCCTGTATAATCACAGGAATAAGTGTACATTAATAACAAATCCTTTTTCTTTGTCTAACATGCCATAACCATGCTAAGCTAAAACTAAATAAAAGAATGAAATAGACCGAACACAGCACAGCATTCAACGAAGACAATGACACAGAAACAAACCAAAGAATGAGCATACAAAAGAGCAAAATATATATATATATATATATATATATATATATAAATAGCACCTCATAAAATGGGATGATGTGTGAAGGAGACAGCATATTGATAAATGCATAGCCCACATTGCATTTGTTCTGCACATAAAGGAATATCAATCATTGTAATCAACTCAAGGAAGAATTGTAGGAAGAAAGAAGGTAAAAATAAATTATTGAAGAAAAAGTGTCAATGCATACTCTTGAAGAAGCCAAAAGTTACCTTAAAATCAATCGGCAGATAGAGAAAATCATAAGTACCCCTGTGATTTTCATCTATTGCAGCAAGTAACATTTTCGAGGTGTATCTATAGGATGATAAAAATATGAAAATCATGATAACCAACCATCCAAAATAATAAAAATATGAGAGTACTATTATAAAGATCAGGTCTTACTTATTTGGAATATTTTTTATCATTAATGTCGTACGACCATCTTCCCCACTGATGATCTTATCCAAATCAAGCTGAAACTGTTTCTTGCTATCAATATGGTTCCCATTATTCTCAACTCGTCTGCTCCGCCCACGCTCAATCAAACCATCAATGCTTGTAGGCAGCAGTCCTGAGTATGGACCATTACCTAAAAACACAGGGCTAAGCTTCGGTGAGGACATCATTTTAAAACTTGAAGAACTACTTTCAGACATGTTTCCTGGAATGGAAATGCCACCATTCATTGCAGCACGAGCACCCATGTTAATCATAAAATTTCCACCACTGGGGCCTAAACCCACTCCTCCATAGGCAACAGGACTCAAATATGAAGTTTCTGGTGACTCTGGAAAGTAATTGAAGTGCCTGTCTAGAGGAACACCAGATGGGGCAGATCCAACATGATGATGGTGATGAGATGAGCTGAGGAAAGACCCACGATGACCTGAGAATGGAAAGGCGTGGCCCTTCCCATTGGATGTAAGTTGATGTCCCACTGATTTTTGAGGCCAAGCCGAAGAATTGGTGTGTTCTGAGTACAGAGTCGGACTTCCCCAAAGAAATTGTGGACCTGATAACGTTTCCATACCAGAACCACTTGAAGTTGAAGGACCAAATGAGTGCATGGTTCCATGGGAATGGCTTAACTTTAGCTCTGGAAAAGAATGCGATTGTTGAAATGCAGATCCATGGGATGAGTTTGTATTGGTAAATATATGATCCACATGAGTCCCCCTTCCTTGGTTATTGCCAATAGGTGCAACCTTCACAGTGTTTGATACTTGGGGATGCAGAATTGATGCTAATCCAGCCAAATGGTTGCTGTTTGTTGGACTCAGGGTGCTGAAACCAGGGGATTTACTAATACTATGTATAGGACTTTGTTCAATGGGGTTGCTGAACTGCACCCAGCTACCTGTCAAGAATGTTGAATTCATTTTGTTAAAAAAGAAAATGATGTATCAAAAGAATATCACGAATTATATCTTGATGAAGGCATTAAATGTTCGCTAGTGATACAAAGTGTGTGAAAGAAGAAGTTGCCTGGTGGAGAGTTGGTTATCGGTGAACCCACTGGATGCCGATAGTTCCGAGATTCATCTTGTTCAAGGTCTTGATTCAGTTGCAACATCAAGCTAAAAGGAACAATGTAAAATCAATTAAAGACACCAATATTTAGTCCAAATAAAAAAATATCATGAAACCATAACAATATACTCACTTTCGACGAGCTCCACCAGGGCGACTGGGTTCAAGCTTTATGCGTTTGCCAGCTATGTCGCTCCTATTTAACGACTTAAGTGCTGCATCTGCGGCTCTAACATCATAATACTCAATAAATTTATGATGTCTCTTGTGCGGTGTTTCCCTTATCTGCTTTGTATAATGAACACCAAAAACAAATTTTAAGCACCTAGGACAATTGTTTACAGAATAAATAAATAAATACACGCAAAACAGGAAATGGAATGGGAAAAATAAGATAAATTTATCACCTCTTTAACCTCGCCATAAGCCCCAAATATTTGACGGAGGTCTTCATTTGAAACTGATGGATCCAAATTAAAAACAACCAAGGTTCCTTGATTAATATCCTTCTCTGATGGATTATCCTGGTGTTGTATAAGAAAATAATGCAAAATTGATGAAACTATAAATGGGTGGGTAACAATAAATGACATATAAAGAACTGGAGAGCTATTTTGACCTTTGGAATTGAGAAGTGAATATCAAGTTTCCTCCGTCGCAGTGGCTTATTTTGTAATGTGCGCATAGCAATTCGAGCAGCACGAATATCATAATAAGATATCATCACAAAGCCCCTGTGTTTACATGCAGTGTACAGTGTTCTAATATCGCCATATTGCTACAAAATAGAGAAATATAGAAATAAATAATTTAACACAAAGCCTATAAAATAAAAGAAAAAAAAATGTTGGTGGTCAGCCAATAAGATAAAACACCTTGACTAGACTCTCGGACTTAATAACTAGTCTGACAAGCTATCGAACAATCGATGCCCCCAGATTTTCTTTCAATTACTTTTGTAGACACATCCAAATTACAGTGTTTACAAATACTTTTTTATGGTAAAAATTAGCCACACTTGAACAAACTTCTTTAGTTTTCATAAATGATGCACCAGTATCTAGGAGAAAACATGAAAATTGTAATAATGTCACACAGGAAGCATATGCAATATATCAAAGAACTTGAACATAATTTAAGGAGACCATAGACATAGCAGATAAAATTAATAAATAATATGGGTAGTACTGGCATAAAAGCTAAAACATAAGGAGCTCTGCCTTAATTGAATTACCTCAAAAAGTGCTTTCAGTTCTGAATCCTCAACATTACTATTGATATTTCGCACAAATAATGTTCTGGAAGGATGCTCTCCATATGGATGTTCTCCAGCAACAGCTCCCACACCATTTGGAAGAGCATAATGAGCCATCCCATTCCCAAGAGCACCATCACATAAACTTACTTTTGACATGCCAATTCTCAGGCTCTCCTGTGGATCATTTTCCAATTCCATGCCACCTCCACTACCAAAGAAATCATACTCTTCCAAGTCTTCCAATGAACCAGGCAACCCACTGAGGTCAAGATCATCTGCTATGCCAGATAAAAGCTCCTCTTCGTCACCAGGAAGCAAGCTTCCAATTGCATGAGTCTCAATATCCTCAAGTGAACCGTTACCCGCCAAATTATGTTGGAGTTTCTCTAAGCCAGAAGAGAGATCATCAATAGATTGGCAGCCATGTTCAGTATCATTCAAGTTCACTGCAAGGATGCAAAAATATATAAGAATCTCCCTGCTAAATGTGGCATTGAAATATTCATACAACAGCTCACACATACACTTCGGATGTGGAAGAACAGGTAATGAGCTTGAAAAAAGGGTAGCATCACTTGAGGCATGGTGGGAACCAGATCCAGATAAAATCCTCCATGCTCCTCTACCCACTTCTTTAGGTACATCCACCATTGGAATCTCAGTAGGACCTACAAGATGACAAGTTAACAGACATGTCAATCAGAAAAACAAACTGCTTATAGTCTGTACATAATATGATATATGATATTGGTTTATTACCAGAAGATGAAAAGTTCAAATACTGATTCATTGCATCCCGTCTCTGCTTACAACTAACAATACATAAGAGTTAACTACTGTTGTGGTAAAAAAAAGTAAGAGAAACAGAAAAGCTGCAATTCAGAGCACTAGAAAGTCTGACATACATTATTACCAAAAAAACAAGGTTGCTGTTGATCAATGAAAAACACCCATGCACGCACATTGAGATTATTATGAACCCAAACTTCACTTGTTCTCTAGCAATAAGTTTCAGAAAGATGCAGTAATATTCTGTCTTAAAGAAACCTAAACCCCATATTCATCATCCCATTCAAAGTAATACCACTGAGTCATAGAATGTAAAGGAATTCAAGCATGAATTTCAAATATTTCTTAGATTTTTAAGCAAATTAGTGAAGTTCTTGTACACAAATGGCAAAGAATCAAATTTAGTTTAATATTCAGTCCTGCAAAATCCAGAAAACCTTGATTTTATGCAGAACTGTAGTTTAGCCATTTGACTACCCTAAACATAAACCATAGCGAACTTGATCAGAAAAACGACTTCAATGTAAGCACCCCATTTACAAGAAATCAAATCCCACATAAGAATACAACTTAAAAAAAGAACGCGCCTAATTCATGAAATCAAACATATAAATACATTGAATTAAGAGTTGGGATACAAATTAATGGCAAATTGTTGAGTAGGAACATGTCCTTCCTCAACAAACGGGACAATTTACAGGGACACAGATAATCACAGCCAGCTTAAGCCCATATAGTAAACACCTTTTCACATGTAACAAAAAGACCATATTTTTAATAGAATACATTAAAACCGCCTCAAAAGTAATATAAAAACTAAAAATAAAATCCTAGACAAGCATATCACTTTAAGCTCTTAAGTTTCTGGGGTCGCTGATTATTGATTAAACCGTGAATTCCTTGCTTCTTTTGGGACTAAACTGTTTAGCACGGTTAGCATATACATACCAAAAAGCTCGATACACTTTGCAATTTGGCCATATTTTATATAAGTTAAAAGTTTAAAGCCCAACCAAAGACCTTAAAAAAGAACGAGAAAAATTAAGGAATATAATATACAAACTTCTGCAACTACTGCACTCAAAAAACTATTCAAGTCCACAAACCCATTTGACCAAACTTGCAAAATACTATAAAATTGAGAACAGAGAGTACCTTAAGATGTACAAAGGCAAGCCAAACCCTAGCGCTTCACAGTGCAGACGATCAGAAGGAGGATATTGCGAGTGAAAGTGAGAAAGAGTGTTTCTTTCCAGTGCAGCCAGTTTCTCTCTCTAAAAACTAATTGGAATTTGTTTGGAGAGATAGAGAGAGAGAGAGAGAAGAGGAGAGTGATGATGATGATTGGACGTGAGGAGTAAAAAGGAGCGGAGAATGATTGAGGGAGAGTGGGTATGGGTTTGGGTTTGGGTTTGGGTTTGGGTCTGGGTTAATGATGGTTGTGGCCCTGCTGGAGGTGGAATGGTGGATTCAACTGTATTTAAATTGAATTTGGTATTTTTGTGAATTAAATTCAAAAATTAAGGAAAGATTGCTATTTGAGTACATACTTATCCGGACTATATATGGTAAAATTTGATGATGAATTATGAAAAGGAGAACGTGATAGAATTTGGATAATGAAAAAGCTAAAAAGTGGATAATAGATAAGCCACATCAGCTTATACTAAACATAATAGTCTGCACTTTAAAATCTAAATTATTATGTAATGAATTATTTTATGTGTGACATACACAATCCGAATATTATACTATGTGAATTGTTGTCTTTTAAGTTGGGTTAAGGAAGGATAATCCACAACCGCCCAAAAAAATAAAAAAAAGGAAGGATAATCCACTAGTTAATTAAGTGATGGTGTGAGATGAGTCACATCATTCAAGAAAATGTGAAAGCTTTTTAATTTAAAGTATTGTAGGTATATTCTCCTGGGAACTCATTCACATGTTTATATAATGGACCTTTCCAATTTGGTTTCGTACCTGCATATTCACTCTCATACCTTTTAACTTTCTCTTTCTTTATTTCCCAAAAATATAAATTATTCAAACTTGGTATAAATACAACCTTATGAGTTGTCAATGCCTCAAAGGTGTATTAGAACATGATTTGTCTAATGTGATGGGAATATATTGGGAATTTTATTTAATTTCATAGTGTCTAGTGTCTACAACCACAAAAAGGCCTTTCAAATACTATTAACAATGATTATATTTTTCATTCAAGAAGAAAAACGAGGGACTATTATTACTAAAATATATAAATTTTAACTCTAAAGGCCTTCTTGATTCAGTATTTTAAAGTTTGGATATGAGTATGAGATTTCATTCTAGTATTTGATATATACATTGGTGGGAATCTGTTACCATCAACATAAATTTCAAATATTAATATAGGGATCATTTGATACCCTTCTGCTCTTTTAGGTATTCAATCCCTCTTTTATGAGAAAATATTTATTATATTTTTTTGTAACCAATCTACCTTAATTATTGCATTAACTACAATGATATAAATAATTATATATATATATGATATGTATGAACCAAACATTTGAATGTAAATCAAAAACTATTTCTTAGTTACCATTCATGATATTTCCAAATACTATAAAAATTATTCATTTCATCTCCCTAAAATGAGGAAGGGTATAACATTCTCAAATAATCCATCCCACAAATTGAATGGGCCCTAAATATGTGCGTATCATTATTATATGTTTTAAAATTATAATTAAAATAAACATACACACGTAATGATGTGGTGCTGTGCGCATAAAACATAAACATAAGTTGAGGAAAAAACTATGATAAAAAGAAAGTTGAGAACAAATGAAATAAATAGAATTTTCCATAAAAAACATATTTTGATTATAGAAAAAAAAAAAGAAGAAGCATAATTCCTCTTAGAGGTTATGCAGCCTAACTTTTTAAAAAAAGCATAATTTGTTTTGCAAAGATAGTGAGTACAGCATGAGTTTTGAGAACATAAGTTTTGATAAGTTAAAGAGAACTTTCCTTTTTTTTTTTTTTTNTTTTTTTTTTTTTTTGGGTCTGAAAAAAAGAACTTTCCCTAAAAGTTAAAAGGATATGCATTAAGAAAAGTAAACTTAAAATTTTCTTATGGTGTCTCTTGACGTACTCAAACCTAAAGGTATCCTTTGGTGCCAAGTGGACTAAACAAGGTGAGTGATGAATGATGATGCACTTACTTACAACAAGGTAAGAAAGATGAGTATGAGACTAAGCTACCAAATTAATACGTGAAAGGTATTTAACTTTAAGTAATAGATATAGTTTGTGAAAATTATAATAAGTGTCAAAAATTTACCTTAAACTCTTGTAAGCTTTTTTTTTCTTATAAAAAAAAGCTATGTTTTAAAATTATTACTAGAGTACCATCGTCATTCATCGGTCATCCCACCACTTCTATTTATAGATGGATGCATTCAAACATTAAAATTATAAGAGCACATGCTATAACAAACTAGAAATTCAAATACTTTGAATTATGAATTTCAAATTTAATTACTTTTAAGATATTATATATATATATATATATTGAAATTGATTTAATTTTTGGCAGGAAGAGACATATTGAAATTGGATTGAACGTGAGAGTTTGACCGGGGGAGTGTTGATGTCAAAAATTTACTTGAGCAATGGATTCAATCATGCAAGTGTGGGTCCCTTTCGATGGACGAGTGTCTTCTACGTCAAAAACAAAAGTGGGGACAAGCGTGTGGGGAGCTGTTGGCCTGTAGACTGTGTACTGCATCTTACGGCCACCGTGGCTTCATCTTCTCATCAGTCATCAGACTCATCACCACGTACTTGAAGGGATAGTTTGCTTCTATGTGTTAGCAACTTAGGATTATCTTTGTACTCCACTATCTATATAATTGCTCATTGCTCATTAGTTATTTTATATTATTTATAAGTTTGTTAATAAAGAAAAGAATAACAAAAAATATATTTTTATTTGGGAGATGAGAATTCAACTTTAGAATATCTCAATGTAGAGAAAAATATCAATAAACAAATTGCTAATTAATCAAAGTTTAATTGCAGCAATAGTATTTAAATTATTGCTTACGTATACTTTTATTCTCAAATTAAAGTTTGTATCAAATGGTCTTCAAAATTTATTGTGTCACTTTAATCTAAAACATCAACTTTGTTAACTTTTATATTTATTTAAAACACGTTTACTTACTCGTAATTAGAATGAGTATAAATTAAAAGCGAAGTGATTAGGTGAGAGAGTTAAGTTGTAAGGTATTTGATTTCACCTTTAAAATAAACACAAAAGCTAATAAAATTGATGTTCCGACCAAAATAAGACATGGTTACAAATTTAAAAACTATTGTGATATAAATTTTAATTTGAGGACAAAAGTGGAACATAGACAGTAATTCATGCACTATAACTGCAATTAACCCTTGATATAGAATAGTTCATTTTAATAAAAAAACCCGCGTACTTTTAACCTCAATTGAATTTTGGCCAAGACTTTTGGCTTTGCTAGGTGTGTTTTATTTATTTTTTTGGCCAAGAAGTACCATCGATTGTTAAAACCATCATCCATGTGTTAAAACTTCAAACCCAAGGCTTTGCTTACTCTCACTGAGTCGGCCCAAAAATGCAAAGAGCTTCCATTCTCTGTTCTTCAAATCCACTTCCCCCTCTTCCCCTCACATCTCATAGACTCGATGCTCCACTTCAAAGGCGATCCACTCGTGCTGACTCAGTTTTCTCAACTCTCCGGTTGCCCTTTAATCGTCTGCACAATTACCGCCCTGCCCTCCTTCCTCTACACAGCACTGGTAACTTGTACTTCACTTATCAATGGGATTTCATTCCTTTAATTCGGAGACATATTGTTAATGGGTTTGATTTATCTCAGTCCTTTTGTGTACTGGGTCTGCTAATTTTGGTTTTTAGCAGCTCGGAAGCTCAAAATTGAATGAGCTTTGTAAGTTCTAGTCGAAGTTCATCTGTTTAGTTGAACCCCCAGTAATTAATGTGTTAAAACGTTTGAAATTTAATAATTGCCTTCGGCCTATAAGGTTATATGTTTTAATCTCTTTGAGGAGATTGAATGTATGTATGTATGTATGAATGCATGTAAGCATTTTTATGTACGTAGGTACGTATGTATATGTTCATCACCATATATTATGTATACAGTTTATGCACACATGTACACTTTTCATCTATGTAATAAGTTTGCGAAGTTACTTGTTTATTCACTTAAGAATTTTCTGAGGGGTTTCGTTTCATTTGTTAGATTTGTGCTATTGTTTGTTAACCTTGTTATTTGGTGTAATTCGCTTTGGGGTTATGAAGATAATCTTTCCATGTTTGAGTCTATGTGCTTTTTCCTTTTTGTTCTCTCCTGCAAAATTATAATTATAAAAACTGGTATATATGATCCATGAAATGCTTATGGAAATGCCATTTGGTGGTTTTGGTCTTTCCAGATAGAAAGATTATCTTGGAATTCATGAGACTTGAATACACATGGGGAATATCCTCTGTGATGTTGAAATCCTTTTTCCTAAGTAAAATTTTTTCGTCGTTTTGTGACTCAAGTCACTGAAGAGATTGTTGAGACTGCTAAGACGGAGTCAGGATTTGTTAAAGTTGGGTACGTTGCCAATGTCCATGGGCTTCAAGGGGAGATTCGTGTGAAACCCAGCACTGACTTTCCTGAATTGCGGTTTTCCGAGGTAAAACAATGAAAATGCATTTGGAATGTCATTATTTGATTGGAGTGGTTTTCCTTGAATATTATAATTTATTTTATGGTAAATTGATGTTTTCTTTTAGCCTGGAAGAAGATGGTTGAGACAACAAATATCAGGCAGAGAAACAGTTGAAGAAGTTGAGCTGGTGGGGGGAAGAGGACACCCTGGCCAAAAGAGTTGGATACTTAGATTGAGAGGAATTGACACAGTGGACCAAGTGAGTTTATTGAGAGCTAACTTATGTTTTCAGTTGTTAATGTATTAATTCACATGTTTCATTTTGTCTTAGTTCTGTTTATGCATAAGCATATGGGGTTTAAAATACTTATAATAGAGTTTCATGATTAAGCTTTCATGGCACACTTCTTTGTCCTTGAGAACATTGAAAACCTTTTTGCGTTCACAATCATAAATTTTTAATGTGTCTATAACCAATTGACCATTGATTATGTGTTCAGGCTAGGCAACTTATTGGTTCAACTTTACTGGTGAGGGAAGAAGATAGGCCGGAGTTGGAGGAAGGCGAAATCTATACCCGCGATCTTGTTGGAATGAGAGTTATTCTCAAGGTTTGTGTTGATAATGTATTGTACTTTTAAAATATGGCATGTGTGTGTTCCTTACAGCTAATTTCTTTTGTATCCCTGAGGTCTACTTAAAAAACAAATTGGCGTCATTTTATACTGAAGTTCTTCCTTTGATAACCTCTAGCTTTTATTTATCCTTATTGATATTTCTTTCTCTTACTCTGGGGAGAAATTATCATGGTCAGAACTTAATGTAGGGTTTTAATGTCATAAGATATGTTTCTTGCTTTCAGGAAACTGGTGAACCTGTGGGAAATGTTGTTAATGTTTTCAACAGTGGAGCAAATGATCTTCTACAGGTCATGCTTGATTCATCTCTAGATATCCTTGATTCAACTGGAAAATCAAAGCCAACAGGAACAAGATTATCTGGTCACCTTGTATGGATACCGTTTGTCGAAGAAATTGTTCCAAATGTTGATATGGACCGAAAGGAAATGCAGATTACACCTCCAAAGGGACTACTGGAACTAAATTTACGCTTTGATGAGAGGTCCAAGAAAGAAAGGCGCCAGCTGGTGAGGCACACTCTCCTGTTCTACACTAATTTGTTTTTACTTAACTCCAACCTTTTTCAAAATGGCATTATCTAGTATGCTCATGCATTATAATCCATGTTATCATACAAAGTCAAAGTCCCACCACTTGGTGGCGTTTGTGCCTTCAGTTCTTCATCTTTTGATACATTTCAGGAATGGAAAGAGAAAAAAAAGTTCCAGAAGCGCCTTATAGCAGCAAAAAAGAAACTGTGTGAAATGGACCAAAAACATGTGTTCGATGGGTTAAGATTCGGAGAGAAAGCACAACGGAACTTACTTGCTGATCAGATTGTTGGTGTAAATTCAAAATTGCTTCAACAGGCTATAGAACACATTGAGATACTCTCTAAAAGGTGAATTTAATATGATTTGTTTACATTTTAGTTTCTTGATCACCTGTTTCATGAAGTAGAAGGAATGGATTTATGCTTCAAATATTCTAAAACTGAAAGTCGTTTTGGTATCTATAATTGAAATCTCTCTTTCTCTCTCTTAAACAAAGATGTCCACTCGAGATGAAACTGTGTCCACTGACTGCATAATGGATGTCTGCTCTGCTGTCAGATGTATTGGCATTTAACCTTTGTCTGACTTCTTGATTCAGATGGAGAGAAACTGAGATTGTCAGCGCCCTTAAAGCCGAAGAACGAAGTAGTATTCTGGAAATATCAGAGAAATGCCTTGTTTCTTCTGCAAGTAAAGATAAGCTGGGTAAACATTTTCATTTGCAAGAGAAGGGAGTAGATCTCATATCTAAAGGCAAAGTTGCCATTGCTTTAGTTGTAAATGGCAGTGGAAATCTGCAACTGGGCTGTAACCCTGATCTTGAAAATTCCGACGGCACTGAGAAACCTATAATTCCCTATTTTCAGACATTACTTTGCGATGATCAAAGATTTGTAAAGGTGATACTGATTCTTTATTTTTTATTTGAGGTGCTCTTTCTAATGATCTTTAAAGATAATCTATATTTTTTCCATATGTTCCCTTTCGTTGTAAAATTTGCAACAAATTTGTGATCACTGCAAGTTCTGGCTGGAGTTCTGGTGCTATGTAGGTTTCAGGATTTTTTTGTTCAGCTCTCTACTTTAATTTAAACTGTGCTTAATATGGACAATTTTTCTCAAGTAAATTTCAGTGGGTCGAACGATATCTAACAAATATTATACTTTTTTTGTTTTTGGGTTCAGTAACAAATGTTATACATGTAGAGATTTTCTTTCACTTGTGAAGATACACACTAGAGTGTGGGCATATTTGAGTTGTCAGTTTCCTTGAGCGTATTCATGCTCGCGCTTCATTCTAGAAACTTTATTGAGTACTTAATAGCTCTCCATTAATATTCATGTTTTAATACTTGTGAGAATACTTGTACACAAATGGTCAAAATTATTTCTTCTCTTCTTTTTGTGGGGTGGCCGGGGCTACCCTTGTTTGGAGAATGTTTTCACAGCATGGTCTAATGGACACATCTTGTTTCAGATGGAAGACCGTGCATCAGTGCCTTTGATTTTGGTTTGCTCAGCTCAGAATATTCAATCTTTAAGGACGCATTTCTCTGAAAATGATTACTTCGGCTTTGTCCCTGAAAAGGTTTGTGGTTATAGCATAACATAAAGAGTTTCTGTTTACAATTTTGATATAGCATTATGGCATGGTATGATACTAGTCATAGTAATTGCCATAGATAATGGCTACAATCCACCAATCCAGTACCGGGTACTTCATGGAAACAGTAATTCCCACTTCACAGGCATCATTGCTTATGTAAATTCAACATAATCTTTTCCTTTCAAAGTTCAGTAAGCCAAAATTCTGATTAATCTTGACTTATACTGATAGTACAGGATGCTATGTTTTAATTGAAATTCACAGAAAAAATATTATTTTAACATTCCAGTTGGACCAAGTATTTGAACTCAAAATGTAGAACCTATTTGTGATATGCATTGTCCAACCGAATGATGTGATCCTCAGACCCCTGGTTCACACATTTGTATGAACTTTAAACTGATAATCATTAATAGAACACTGAGATACATATGTCTTACTTCTTTTTCAAATGGGAAGGTGTCCTTGTTTTACGTCAAGTGAAAAATGATGGAAAGAACTTTTCAAAAAATGATTATAAGAAATCACGGCTACCTAGAGTTTGATTTTATAATTTGTATGTTTCTTATGTCCTCTTTAACCCTCTTACAGGTCTGGTTATTAGAGGAAGAGAAACTTCCAGTTGTAAGCAATTCAGTTGAAGAAGAGAAGAAGCATAAGATTTTGATGAAATCACCCTGGGAAATACACCAGACACCAATTGGATCTGGAGGAGTTTTCAGTTTGCTTTCTTCATACAATATTCCAGAGAATCTTGGTGAAATGGGTGTGGAGTATATTGAGGTTAGCAAAATTGGTTATATAGTTTAGATGTTGAGTCGGTTCACAAGTTACATATATATTGAGGTTAGAAACCTTTTCCAAATAAACGTTACAGCAATGAACTAGTTTGTTGCATAACCTGCCTATGCTGGAGTTGACTGAAGCTAAAGTACTAAATTTTCATATCTTAAAAGTGTTCCACAGGTTTATTCTTAGTGGACTGATGCTTCAATTTTTTTTGTTTGCATATGGAAGCATTTCAAATGGTGTCATGGCTACTTGCCATTGCTGTTCAGAATGCTTTTTCATTTATCTACTGGCATAGCAATACAGCACGCCAAACTATGCTGCAGATTATTAGTGTTTCACATGGTGCATAGGCTGCATATGAATGCTGTGTCTGCTTGCATTGTTGATGATTCGTTAAGCTTATTATTTTCTTTTACTTGATTCATTGCTTCTGTATCTTCTTTCAGGTATGCAGCACCAATGAACGATATGTAGGTGGGAACTCACTACTTCTTGGGTTTGTTAATTCGCACAAAGCTGATGTTGGGATCCAAATCTTCAAAGATACAAAGGATTTTGAAGAGAGTTTTGACATGATATTCTCAACAGACTTTGTGAAGAAGTTGACAAAACAATTCACTAAACTCAAGCTCTGTGCGATCCCAAAGCAAAATTTGTATGTGGAGATGGTTGATAAAGAGTGGGTTGATGTTACCCCCACCTCTCCCAACTCCTATGAGTTTTGTTGTTCGATTTACAGGTCTTTAAAGGCCTGTTCTTTTGATAAGCTTTGTATAATGGAGGTTACAGAGTGAACTCGCAACCAACTGAATCTGCATTTTTTTGATCTACTCAAAGAGGAAAAAAAAAGTTGTATATGAGTCTGTAATATAATGGACAAAAACTCTTCTTTATTGAAAATATATTGTTTTAAGAAACTAATGTTAATGCCACCCTTTGCTTATTATGTAAAAGTAGATGTTACCAGCAATGCAACGAACAAAAAAATATTGCTGTTTTAAGACAACTATATATTCTAGATATCTAATAAGAGATACCCTATGAAAAAGGGTTTGCAAGATATCCCATCCTGACCATTAGATTCTTAAAACAGATCACGAGAATAACACATCAAATGGTGTTCGAGATGGGATGTCTTACAAGATTGTATTTTTGGGAAAATCACGAACCACAGTTGTTTGTATTAATTTTATACTAATCTTTGGGTTAAACCTAATTAGTGACCATGGCCCATGAGCTTGAAAATAATTAGGCCCCGTTTGGAAGGTCAGCATGAAAGGAAAGAATTAGTGGGCTCTTTAAGCCCAGTTCTCTTTTTTGGGTCTCTTTAAGCCCAGTTCGATTGGAGGCAGGATAACCTCAGCTTTAAACGGGGTTATGTTAAGCCGTTTACCAAACAGACCCAATGTTTTCCTACCTCAAATGACAAAACCCTAGTAACCCGATAGATAGCACACTCTTGCTTATAAAACCTCGATCAAGGCCCCAGAAGAAACCGGAGCTCGGCGGCTAAGCAAAACCCTAACTTCACTGTGAGCCTCTCTCTCTTTGTCTTTCACTCTGTTGTACGATAGATAGCACACTCTTGCTTATAAAACCTCGAGCAAGGCCTCAGAAGAAACCGGAGCTCGGCGGCTAAGCAAAACCCTAACTTCACTGTGAGCCTCTCTCTCTTTGTCTCTCACTCTGTTGTCTTTGGTTTCAGATCTGTTCCATTAGTCTCATCTGATTCGATTGGTTTTAGATAACACAATTTACTCTCCCTTGTTGGTTAAAAATAATTGCAGGAGGTAAGTGAAAATGGCGGTCCCGTTGCTGAAGAAGCAGATCGTGAAGAAGCGGGTCAAGAAGTTCATAAGGCCCCAAAGCGACCGCAAGATCTGCGTCAAGGTATACCCACCTTCACATTTATCAGCTTGCTGCTTATTTTTAAATTTTTCGTTTTCCTTTTTTGCTGTTAGTGTTGGGTTTAGCTGGTGAAAATGATGATACTGTTGTCGCCCCAGTCTTACTTGCATCTATTTGATGCATGTGGTGAATGACATACTCATATCTGATTCTATTGACATATGCTTATTATTAACTTGCTTTGTTTGAATAGCATTCTGTATGCATTTCTTTCGGGTTTTTTGTTTCAAAATTAAATTACTGTGATTTTCATTTGGATTTGCGCTTGATTATTCATATGGCTTTTTTATATTTCTAAAAAAAGTATGCTGACAGGCAGAGATTTTATATGGATCAATGCTTTTTCCATTTATCAAATCAGCTTATTGGTTTAAACCTCATTATGAAAGATATGAGGATAGCTTTTGACGTCTTACTTGCATCTTAAGATGCAATATGGTGAATCGGTGATCGACTATCTGATCTTATTTACAGTGAATTAGTTTTTTGTCATTTTGTTTGTTTATTGTGCTTGGTTTTTTTTTGGCGCCACTTATTGTGTTTGTGCAAAGTGGTGATTTAGACTGGATTTTTCATCTGATCCCATTTGAATACGATAGTGTTTTGTTTTCACCTTTTGTCCCTTTTCTGAAAAAGGTTTTATTGTTTGGGATGTGCAACTGGAAGTGATGATTTGTTACCCATCTATTCTGCAATCGAATGATGAATACTAACATGCACTACCATCTGATCTATGTTGCGTACCTTTTTTCTTTTTCATTATTTTCTGATCTACTTTTCTTACTTTTTTTTAATAATTGTCTTTTGATTCTCTAAAGCTCTCCTGCAATCTATGATGCAAACATTAACATTTCTGATATACTTGTGATTATTAAGTTAATTATCACCATCTTTCGGCTGAGATTGCATTAGATTTGATTTTTTGAATAAAGTTGTGATTTCTTATCTGTTGTGCCTATTTTGTGATTGTGTGGATATCCATGCATGTATATTTATGGAGTCATTTGCCCATGGTATCTAATGTCCAGATTTTATATTTGTAGCTGGACATTTCGTTTACAGGGCATACATTGATTTTATACAGGTCTTGCGACACAGTGAGCTTTGTTTCCCAACAGCTTACTGTTACTATAACCCTGCATACATTGATTTTTCAACTAGAATTTTTGTTAGTCTAAGCTGGTTTATTTCCTAAGTCACGAGTGCTTTGAATAATTTTGGTTCATCAAACATTTATTTGCAGACCAACTGGAGAAGACCAAAGGGTATTGATTCACGTGTAAGAAGAAAGTTCAAGGGAGTCACTTTGATGCCCAACATTGGCTATGGTTCAGACAAGAAGACTCGCCACTATCTTCCTAATCGTTTCAAGAAGCTTGTTGTGCACAATGTCAAGGAACTAGAACTGTTGATGATGCACAATAGGTTAGCCGAGGACTGTTTTCTCTTTATGCTCTAACTTTTGCTTTTCAACTGTCAGTTCTGACTACTATGCTTTTGTGCATTCATGTTAATCAGGACCTACTGTGCTGAGATTGCACACAATGTGTCGACAAGGAAGAGGAAGGAAATTGTTGAGAGAGCTGCCCAGCTTGATGTTGTTGTTACAAACAAACTTGCAAGGTTGCGTAGCCAAGAGGATGAATGAGCTAATTTTTGTGTTATGTTTTGTAGTGAGCCTTTTCATGGCTTTATGATGATGAGTTGTAGACATATTTTTATACTGAGCTTTGAATTATTTACATGATTGTTACAATGCTAGCAGTCTTACTTACATGTGGTTTCATTATTCATTTAATGAAATGATTAGTTAAAAAATGGAGTGTAGTTTTCTCTACTGTTTGATTATCCTAGCTTATGCTTTGTTTGTGGAGTATGATAAGGAGTGGCTTGGTTCTGTGGTATTGGCTTTGTACTGGTGATTGAAGTAGATTATAGCAGGTAACCTGGTCTGGTGGCTTCTCTTGTTCTCTCGGACTAGCAAGGCCACCCGGGGGTAGTTCAAAACTAGAGATTGATGAACTACATGTGGTAAAAACTCAAATGTTTTAAGAAGAAATTTATTGGAAATCCTCCAGATAAAAAGTGGTTAAGAATAAGCACACTGAAAGGCGGTAGACTCATTTGTTCAATATGAGATGATTTGGTGTTTGTGCTATGTTTTGTAAGTTTTTGGCTCTATATTGATGAGTGTAGACATTTTAATACTGATCGAGCATCCAATTTTACTTGCCATCAATCCGTACATTAGGTTCTATTATAATTTTCAAAAAAATTATAGATATGTGTTTTGACTGAATGTAATGTAGGTTGTAAATGTCAAAAAATTTAATTCAAAGGTCGAGTATAAATCCGATCATAGTTCAACTGGAAATTACAAAATGCACTCCTTTCATATTCAGTAGTGTTACCCTTTCATGATGCACTACCCAAATTACCCCTGAAGCTTTGGTAAAAAAAATTAAAATATATATTTACCCCCTGAAGCCAACCTTAGACAAGAAGCAATTTTTAAACAATGGCTCGTTAAATCGGCTTCAGTGAACCCTGCTTGAATCTACCACAGTATCACCAAGCAAACAGCACTCTTCCTTGTCCGTACATCAATGGCGAGCCGCACTGCCATGGAGTGCGCGGACCATCATGCTCTGGAGAACGATCCCACTGAGTCACCTCTGGAAATTCAAATCGAGGACTCCAAAATCATCCCCGAAGCTGAAGAAAATGAGAAAGCCATGGACGTGAACAAACACGAAGAACTCGACGACAAGTTGTTCGACGTAATGCCGGAGAGAGAAACCGACAGTATCAACAAGAAAGGGGTTTACGAGCTGCGCGCGGAGATCGAACTGCTGGACTTGATGATAGCGAGGAGCGCGGTTGGGCTGCTCGATTTGCAGGTGATGAAGGAGGAATTGGATGCTGTGAAAGAGAATGAGGAAGGGGCAATGAGGGAGAGGGAGATGGAGTGGAAAATGAGTGAGTCTCTGGAGCTGAAGAGGGCCATAGAGGAGTTGAAGAGGAAGAAGAGAGAGGAGTTGAAGGGAAGGGAGGAAAAGGCTGTGAAGGGTTGGTGGAAGGTAAAGTGGTCTCTGCCATTGCTGGGATTGACTGCTTGTGTTGGGATTGTGGCTGCTCTGGTTTTTGGTGGGAATGTGGTGAAGAAGAAGAAGAAGGCACACGATGCAACCAGAAGAAATCAAACACGAGAGAGATCAAGTGGGGACTAGCAAAGTTTCAATTTTGAACAATTCTAGGCATGCACATATATCTCTACCTCTGCCTATAATAAGTGGGAGTTTTGTTTTTCAGCTTCTTGAGGAAGTTTGATTCAATGATTCAGTTCTTTACTGTAAATAACTTGTTGATCCAGTCCTATATCTGTATGAAATTCAATAAACGATTTTTGTTGTTTTTGTTTTGTTTATACATTACTTGAATGTGCAGGTCCAAAAGAGAGAGATCCACTGAGGACCAGCCCCACAAACAAAGAGTAAGGGCCTGCTAAGCCCAAAAGCTAAGCCCATAAACCCACACCAGTAAACAAGCAATCTATATCACTAACAAACAATGATGTGGCATCCATGCTTGACATGTGTAACATAAATTGGTCTTGTTCTTGTATGGTGAAAACGTTTTTACATTTGGCAAGAGTTAATTCTCCACTAAACAAGCAACTAAGCCGCATCAAGAAGAAGAAGAGAAAAGTATAGCTATTATAATTTCTGTCTCTGCCTGCAAAATAGTGACCTCTATGAATCAACTAGTACAAAATTGCTGGATCAGGTCCAAAAATAAAAGGAGCAGAAAACTAGTACAAAGTTCCAAAGCACCATTCATAATCAGTAGCTACAGAAATTACTAAAGCATGTCAGTTCAGTTCCATTCAATTTACCTCTCCTTCTGGCAACCCCCAATTGTTCCACAGTTCATTTATCTTGGGTTCCATTGTGCTCAAATATTCATCCAGCGGCGGAATCGCAAACCATAGGTACTGATCGAAACTCAGTCTTATTTCAGGTATCTCTGCCGTTTCGATCCCATTCAGTATTTTCTCCAGTTCCATGAGTTGTTCTTCCAGCATTGGCAACTTTGTGTTCATAAACTCCAGCGATTCGGGCAGACATGGATAGCTCAAAATCAACTCCATCTTTGAAATTACAGCATAAAATAAATGATCGAGTGCTTCACGAAGCCGAGTTGCTTCTACTACTTCAAACAAGTCACTGGCAATGGGATTGCTTTCCCACAGTTCTGCATTCCTCTGCTTACTGTTCTTGAATTCCTGGTCTGCTATTTTCAGTAGATCATTGACTCTTTGTTGCACTGCGTAATGCTTGCAAACCTCTGAAATTAACCTCCTGAAATCTTGAAGCTGTATCTCCATCTCTTTCCCATCTAACATCAAGAACCTTATATAGACAAGGGAGCGAAAGAGCCGAGTCCCAAGCATAACTGCTACAGTTGTTATGGTATTCAGACCCTTCGATTCTATTTTAGATTGAGAGCACTATTTCATCCACTGTACACAACTCTTTCCTTGTCCTTCTGGCAACCCCAAATTGATCCACAGTAGAGTGATCCTGGGTTCCATTCTATAGAGAAAAGCATTCATTGTTGTAAGCCCTACCTTGTCATCCAAGTTTGTTCTCAATGTACTTATGTCTGTTTCGATCCCATGCAGTTTCGTCTCCAATTCCTTGAGTTGTTGCACCAAAATTGGCAACTTCGTGCTCATCAATGTCAGCGATCTGGGCAGAGACGGATAACTCAAAATCGATTCATCTTCGAAATCACTGCAGAAAACAATTGATCGAGCGCTTGACCAGTTGGTTCTTTGTAACCATTTCCATCAAGAACAATGCAGCTTTGCCAATCTTGGTTCAGTGTTTGACCCCTCTGCCGAATCTTGTCCAATTCTTGGTCTGCCATTTTCAGTAGACGAGCGATTCTGCAATGCACTGCCAAGTTCTTTAACTTCACTATAGTCATCACCTCTGAAACTGAGCGCCTGAAGTGTTCAAACTTTGCTGCCATTTCGTTCCCATCCAACGTCAAGAACATGAGAGCAATAATGCTGCGACAAAGCCGAGTTCCGAGTCTCATTGCTTGAGAAATTATGATATTCAGAGCATCCAATTCAGTCTTCGATTGAAAGCATTCTTGCATCCACTGCACACGGCTCTTTGATTCATTCCCTATTGAATGAAATATCGACAAATTAGAACTAGACCCTGCTTCCATCTCCAAGAAATATAGACAATTTAAGAATGCCAATTATTTTCAAGAAGCTATGGCTCTGAGGGAAGTTTGGATGATTTTTATGAAGGGTCATTGAGAAGAAATAAACACACAAAATATTGTCAACAGGGTCATTGAGATGAAGAAAAATGAGTTAGTTAGTAGTTACTGTCCTTTTCTCATCTGTTGCTTATAAATTATTCGAGTATGTGTAAGTGTATGAGATGATTTTTTTATTTTTTTATTTTTCGTTTGAGTACGTGTGTGTGGAGAACTTAATGTAAGCTTTGATTTAATTACAATTATATACTTCAATTATAACTGGTTTTCAATTTCATACCTCATTTTCAAAAACTTTCATTAAAGTACACCCAACTAGCAAATCGTGTCAATAAGTACATCTATTAGTCTGACAGCAATTCCCTCTCATAACTCTTAAGAATGATGAACTCAACAGTCAAAGAGGCCATTATCTAATGACACGACACATGTGGACTTGAGGACCTCACCATTTAGCCGATAAAAATAACCACTTGGATGAAAAATTAAAAAAACATATAAGATTTTTAAAAATAATGTAAAATACCAAAAAAATAATGAAATGTCAATTTTGGTACACGTACTTTCATAAAATTTCCACTTTAGTCATGTACATTTTTTTTTCAATTTTAGCCTTGTATTTTTTATACATTAATAATTAACATCATTTAAATTTTGATAGAAATCTAACGTGGAAGCATAGTGTAATTTTGAACATTTTCGTCTATCTAGATGTCTATTTAATCCTATTCCTACCATTTAACATATTAATTTTGATGTTAAAACTACTTATTTTCCAAACTGATTACTTTAAACGGTGGATTTGGTCTTACATGGGCATCTAGGTTGAGTAAGATGTCCAAAATGCTACTTACATGCAAATACGTCACATTTTCCATCATCAATTTAAATAAAGTTAATGAATTGAACTTAATTGTTACCGTATCGAAAATACATGATTGAAATTCTCAAAAAAGTGCTACTATTTCCACTCCCTATCTCTATTTTTTAACCCATCTTATTTTATCACTCACCATCAAATTTTAGAAAGATGTGTTAATCCACTTATCCTCCCCCAAATTACCCTTATCACTTTTCTTTCACCATGTCCTGCGTACAACCCTAACCCTCATACTAATTTATTAGTCTGACTGCACCTCTCATATACTAATTTTAAACATAATCTTACAAAATGTAAGTTGAATCTTGAATATAGATTGCAATTAATGAAGAGAAGTAGATGCTCTTTATAATGCTTGAGTATAGCACCCCCACCTATGTCCCAAGCATAACTGATAAAACCTTTATTCTATTTAGGCCATCCAATTATTTGTTCAAATTTCTTTAAAAGATGGTGAAAAAATTGTCAAGTATAAAGCATTGATATTTTTTTTATTGATAGTTTTTTTATAAATATGTATACATGTGTATAATACTCAAATTCATTAACTAAATTAAAGAGTACATTTATTAAAAATTAGAAAAATATGGGTCTGATTTGCGCGAGCAATCTTAGAATTCAAATAGAGCGACTAAAGGCAAGTAAAAAACAACAACTTAAGAGTCTAATGCGTGCTTAGTTTTTTCCCTTATGTAGAATCTGCCATCATAAATCTTTTATGTAGTCCAAACAAAAAAAAAAAACCAAGGCCCAAAGTTAGTAAGATCAAGCAGTCCAGAAAGATAAGCCCATAAACCCACGTTAGTATAAAAGCAATCAATCTAGTCTCACCCTCTTTAACCCTGCTCTGCAACTCCTGTCTGTCACCCATCTCTTGTTCAAGGTAACTCCAAGTGTTTTTGTGATATTTGATATAATACTCAATTCAGTCACAGTGATCTAGTTGTTTCATTCTTGGTTTTTTATCTTACCCTTTAATATCATGTATTGTTCTGCACTTATCACTGTAATCTGGTTTTATTTGGCGGTGTGTTCGGTTGGTTAGATTTGATTTGATGGGTACCAATATTGATCGGAGGCCTCCTCAACATTCTCAAAGTGGAGAACCCGAAATGGGCACAACAGACGATTGTAGAAATAAAAAGTGGGCAATTGTACGACAAAATGTTGTCAATAAGATGTAAGTATATATATGCTCATAAATAGTTAAAAAGATGGTTTCCTCACTCTTTTGTTGTTAAAAACTAACTCCACCTGAATCCATGATGCCAATAATAACTTATTAAATGTATTATTAATGCTTCATATGAAGAGTGGAGATATTAAAGAGACTACTTCCCTTCGCTGCTGATTCAGAACACCTACTCAAGAAATCTGCTGTTAGGTATGAGGAAAATGCTTATGCTACTGCTGCAAGTCGGGTACTTTCATATCTCTTAGACCCTTAGGGTTCTTATATTTCATGCATGGTTTGCAAAGAGATTTAAATATCACATACATTTACATAAATGTTGTTTGCTTTTCAACCCTCTTTTTATTGTGGATAGCAATGTAATCTGAGTTTTGTGTGACCTCTTTTTCCAGTTGGAGTATGGAAGTATACTTATTTGGCAGATGGGTAAGGTGGAAGAGACCAGGTCTTTTGGCCCATTTACGATGGCCCCCTCCAATCTGAAACGTCGTCGAGTGCATGCTTAACATGTGCTCTAACATGGTCTTGTATAAATAAATTTATGAAATAAAAAATTTAAGAACCTCACATTTTTATGGAAGAATAGAAAGAATCTATTCCTATAGTTATTTTTTATTCTGCATGTTGTTTGTTTTACAAGCTATTTCAATTGTCCTGGATTCGCAATGAAATCACAATGCATCATAAGTAAAGGGATTTAGTTGTAGTGTGTTAAGCAAGTAGAGCATTTGTTATGCTTTTCTATATGAGAGAGTTTGAATCCATCTCCTTGAGTCATATGTGTTGCAGCAACTGTGATCACAGCCATTATGATCCATATGAAGCAGTCCATACTGTCATGGGTCATATCAGTTTTGTGTTTTTAAGGATTCTCTTATTGTCAAATTATGGTGTGTTAATAGTTTCTTTATTCCATCACGATTTCAACTCAAATACTAAACGTGTGAGTAGAGAGAGAGAGGCATGATAATTGGAGTACTCAGTTGGAATTTGCAAAGCTTAACCATTTTACAGATATGGGTTACAAAATACTGAAATTCTGCATCAAAGCAGAAAACTAGTACTAAATCTTATATGTAGCTACAAAAACCACTTAAAGCATGTCAGATTCAAGCATTTTGTGTCTTAATCTCTCTTTCTTCTCCTTCTGGCAACCCCAAATTGTTCCACACTTGATGTATCTTGGGCTCCATTACATTCAGAAAATCATTAATGGTCGAATCTGCAAACACAACCAGGTCAGTGAAGTCTTCACCAAACCTATTGATCTTCCTCTCCATCCCATTCAATATCGTCTCCAATTTCTTGAGGTGTTCTACCACAATTGGTAACTTTGTGTACATCAATGCTTGCGATTCAGACAGATAAGGAGAGCTCAAAATCGCCTCCATCTTCGAAATTACCCCGAAATATAATTGATCCAGCACTCGACCAATCGTACCATAATTTGCATCTTCATAGAGTCCAGTACTTATCGAATTATATATCATAGCGGTCGAGCATTCCCTCAGTTTCTGATTCATCTTCTGCTTAATCTTGTCCAATTCTTGGTCTGCTACATCCAGTAGATGAGTGATTCTGCGTTTTACAGCATAGCCCTTGCAATCGATTGTGGACTTTGAAACCCTTGCCTCTGAAACTGAACGCCTGAAATTTTGAAACTTTGGTGCCATCTCTTTCCCTTGGCACATCAAGAACATTAGGACCATGACATTGCGAGAGAGACGAGTCCCAAGCCTGATTGCTAGAACGTGTATGGTATTCAGAGCATCCAATTGTTGCTTAGATTCAAAGTACTCTTTCATCCACTGCATACAACTCTTTCCCTCACATTTTTCTGAATCACTTCTCAACAAATTGGGTTTAACACGATTACCAACTGAACTACAACTCTCCATCTCTCAAACAACTCTTTCAATTTTCAAACCCAAATTAATATATACACGCACACAATATATATATATATATATATATATTGCTCTCTCTCTTCTTCTTTTTTTGAAAAAGGGGATTTTAGACATTCTCCATCTCTCTTTCCTTCTCTCTCTCTCTCTCTCTCTCTCTCTCTCTCTCTCTCTCTCTCCCTCTCACACACAAAAGCACAGTTTTGAAGGCTACGAAAAAGCTAATTTCCTTTTTTCTTTTTATTATTTGTAATTGTTTTATCTTTTATTTTTAAAGTTAAGTCTAAGTTCTAACTCTAGTGCGCAATTTTATGAAATCAATTAAATCGACCAAATCTTTTTTTTTTTTATTAATTATAGAACTACCCATCCTAATCTTGAATTAATTGACATTTTTTTTTGTTTATACATTACTTGAAAATTAAAAATTTATATGAAACGAATTTTTTGGTGGAAAGATGAAATATCCAAACTTTCCTTGGAAAAGGAGATACAGAGCAGCCCAAAAGAGTGAGATTAGTAGCCCAATAAACAAAGGCACCCAAAAGACAATATAAGCCCAATCTATCAAGAGCACGCTAGAAAAAATAAGATAAAAAGTAAAATCACAAACTTTACATTCGGTGAAATAATTTATTGACACCTAGTGGCGGTGACGGAGACCTTTTCTCCCCTCTCTACCTCTCTTCTTCAGCTTCTGCTTTTCATTGTAGTATGAATTATTCCTGAAAGACAACTCTGGCTAAAATCTCAGAAATTGTAGACCATCCTGGTTACTTGGACCACAAGAATGACCCCGATATATATTTTCAAACAACTCGATTCAACTTCTGAGATGGTACTGCCATCCACAGTAGTAATCAACCCAAATCCAATGGCAAGCCTCTGGATCGCTGTGGTAAGACAGCACACATCTCTTCCTTTTGTTCAACCTCAACATGATGCAAAGCAAAGTGGTGATCAGGAACATAACCAAGTTCCTTCAATTTTCCTCCCAACCAATCCAGTTTTTGATAGATTTGCTCACAAAGTACGTGGGACCTGACCTATCTCTAGAAACATATTCATGCCTCAGTCCCTTGAGAGTTGAGAGTAACCCAACTGGAACCGAGTTGTTTTACAGTTCCACTATGTTTCATCTTCTCTCGTATTCTGAAGACATCACTCCATCTATTTGCAGAAGCATATAAATTAGATAACAAGACATAAGCAGCACTACAATGCGGCTCCAAATCAAAAATGCTTTTTGCAGCTCTTTCAGCCACATCCAAATTGGAATGCATCCTACAAGCACTGAGCAAAGTTAGCCATACCATCTTATTTGCTTGTACAGGCATGTTTCTAATCAACTCCTCTGCTTCTTCCAACTTGGCACATCGACCTAAGACGTCCACCATACATGCATAATGCTCGAGTTTCACCTCAACAGATTTATGCTCAAGGAAAAATTTGAAAAAGCGTCTTGCTTTCTGCAACATCCCAGAATGGCTACATGCTGAAAGCAACCCCGTGAATGTAATTTCATCTGGGTCTACACCTGCACGTATCATTTGGTTAAAGAGAGTCAAAGCCCACATGCCACAACCATGTTGTGCACATCCAACGATGGTTGAGTTCCATGAGACAATGTTCCTCTCACCAATTCTCTTAAACATAGCGACTCCATCGTTTATATTTCCACATTTGGTATACAAGACAATAAGCGAATTACCAACAAAGACATCAGTTTCAAAACCTAGCTTAATAGCTGCCGAATGAATCTCCTTGCCCCTATCAAGATCTTCTAATCCACAACATGAATTCAAAGCACTAGTGAAAGAAGAATCATTTGGAAGGACATCCCATTTCACCATGTCCCTAAAAACCTTTAGTGCCTCTTCGGGTTTACAATTCAAACCATATCCTGTTAAAAGAGCCGTCCATACTACTACATTTTTATGCAAACTCTCCTGAAAAACCTTGTAAGAATTCTCTATTTGCTTGCAGTTTGCATAAAGTGTTATAAGTGAAGGAGCTATAAACTCATCAAAACAGTACCCCAACTTGACAGTCTGACCATGAATCTGAACACCCAAATCTGAATCCAACAAATTTGCACAAGCTGTCACTACACACACAAATGTTGTCAAAGTGGGTTGTACACCATAACCCATCATCTCCCGAAATAGTACCAAGGCTTCATCCGTCCTCCCATTCTGATCAAGCCCGCCAATCATCGAAGTCCACGAAATCACATTCTTACAAGGCATCACCTTAAACAGCTTTTTAGCATCTTCCACTCTCCCATTACTAAAATATCCATGAATCATTGAATTCCAAACTGCCACATCCCTTGCAGGCATCTCACGAAACAAGCGCTCTGCCATCTCAACTTCACCAAACTGCAAGAACCCATTCATAATCGTTGTCCAAGAAACAACATTCTTTCCAGGCATTCCATTAAAAAGCTCCTTAGCCTTTATTAAATCCCCACCGTCCAAACACCCCTTGATCATTGAATTCCAGGAGATCGTATCTTTGACGGGCATTTCGTAGAACAGTTTCAGTGCATAATCGAGCCTGTGCAATCGCGCGTACCCCATGATCATCATGGTGTATAAATCAACACCAGGAAAAGGGATTTTGTTGAAAACCAAACGAGCTTCATCCACTCTTTGGTTCTTCAGGTGATTTGAAAGCAGTGACCTGTAAGAAGGGGTACTCAATGTGGTGTATTTCATCAAACCCACCAAGCATTTGGAGAATTCTGTAACATTTTTGGAGAATTCAGAGCGTGAGATAGAGAATGAGAATGGAAAGTGTGATATTCCGAGGCTTTGAAAAATGGCGGGAACTCCTACCATGGCCTTTAATCCGCCACGGTTTATACTTTGTAGGAAAGAGGGGGACAGAGAGATTGCGTGCGTAGTTGGGACTTGGGATTATCCATGAACAACATAAAACGCATCGTTTCTGGTTCGTTTCAAGTTTCTCATCCTACTTGGAAATTGGAATATAATTTACTTCTTTTTTTTTTTGGGTTAAAAAAGTATGATTAGAATTAGAACCAAACAAAGATTCGGCACTAGAGCCCCGCCCCAAGTGGCAAAGAATATAGCTTTTTTGATCTCTTAGGAACAATTGATGGCGCAAAGGATAGATGAAGAATGTACCACTAAAAGAAGACTTAAAAATGTGAGCCAAGCCAAGTAAGAATCTGGAATTTCAGGCATGCCTTGATTATGAAGTATTCGCCATCTCCTTTACAACCCCACAGAGCTTTTTGGACCCAACAGCTTAGCAAGAAAAGAACCAAACCTTCTTCATCCAAAGGGGCATGTATATATATAAAGACCCCTCTCTTGCACTAAACACATGCAATAAATACAACAACCCTTTTCTGCATTGCACTTTTGGCCTGTTTCCTCTACCCAACAGCTTTTGATCACACAAAAAAATGGCCAACCCGCAGTTAAAACCTATTGCTGGGCTGCTTTTGCTTCTCAATTTCTGCATGTATGTCATTGTCTTGGCCATTGGCGGCTGGGCCATGAATAAAGCAATTGATCATGGTTTCATTATTGGTAAACCTCCCTCTCTCCCTCTTTCTTGTTCACATGTTACATGCATGTGATGTACATTGTTAGTTCATTTTCTAACTGTTTTTAAGTTTTTGAAGTCCAATATGGTATTAAAGTTTTAATTCATGAGGTCCTAAATTTGAAACCTTCTTACAAGTTTAAACTTTAAATTTTTGGTGTAAAGTGTTCATCTAACAATTGAGTCTTGCAATGCAGGTCCTGATTTTGGTCTGCCGGCACATTTCTCACCCATATACTTTCCAATGGGAAATGCTGCCACCGGCTTCTTTGTGACATTCGCTTTGATCGCCGGAGTTGTTGGTGCTGCTTCAGCCATATCTGGAATCAACCATTTTCGCTCTTGGACAGCTGATAGCTTGCCATCAGCAGCTGCAGCTGCTACCATTGCCTGGACCCTCACTCTCCTTGCCATGGGGTTAGCCATTACCATCCACTATAATAGATGCATTCAAACTGTTTGAACTATTTTTGCTTTATATTAACCAGCCACATAATTCCTGCAGCTTTGCTTGGAAGGAGATTCAGCTGAATATCAGGAATGCTCGTTTGGTAAGACGAAGAAAAAACACATTTTTAAGTTTTCGGCAAATGCGTTTTTTCAAGTATACTGAGACATACTTGCTTTGTTTCTTGTAGAGAACAATGGAGGCATTCTTGATCATCCTTTCAGTTACGCAGCTTCTATATATAGCAGCCATTCATGGCGTTGTGTCAAGGAGATGAGCTTGGAAAGTTGAGTGACTTTGGTGTTTGTGTGCTGTGTCTGCGTTGCCTTGTTTTGTTTTATTTTATTTTCATCCTACACATTTTCTGTATAAACCCAGCCATGGGAATAGCATATTATGGAGTGAATAGTGTGATATGATTGGATTTTATATAGAAATTGTAAGTGGTGCACTAAAATGCGTTATGAATCACCTCCTCTACCTTGATAGATTTCGATCACCGCAATATGCACCAAACTGGTGAAAGTTTCATTTTACTGCAGCGACTTTTTGGGAAATATGTGCTTTTAAAACATCATACTAGCTCAAGTTTGACACAAAAAAGACCAAGTTTCTACCCATAACAATTCAACATCCATGGCAGACCAGTGTTCCCCTTGTATTCACAAATGGAGAAGCCTATGACCAATCCTAAGAAAATTCAATCATTGTCTTCAACCAGACCAAGTGAAAGGAATTTGCACCCAACTAAATAGTCCCAAAACCAAAAAGGAACTTTAATAATCCTATCTAAAAGGTAAACATAAACATCTTTTGTTGAAGAGAAGGCATACAACCATCAAAGAGTTCCACCAAGATTGCAATACATGAAGCTGCATTATAACTAGGCAAAAAAATTATTTATTTTTGTTTGAGGAAGAACCACGATCCATGACAGCAATCAAGTTGAATATTTGATATTATAAAGGTTCTTGCAATTTTAGATCACACCATTGGTCCATTGCCTTTCTATCAATGCAAAGGAACTAAATACAACACAGAAAACTATTCTGCAAAATTAACAACAATGAAGGTTGTAAAAGCTGGATATATTCAGCTGCCTACCATTCCTGTCACTATCACCACCACAAAACTTAAAATGATTTATCAAATCGGGCCTCTTGCCCATTATTCTTTGAGGAAAAACTTATAAGTTCTAATAACAAAATATCAGAAAAATCTCTGAACCAGATCCTTCACTTTCACAAGCTTCAAGAGTCCACCCGAATCCCATCATGCTTTGTTTCTGCATCTGAGGAATCCTTGAAAAAGTCAACCAAGCTTCAGTTTGTAAGGTCTTTAAACCCCTCATGCAGTCAGATTGAATCCAACAAGAAATGTTGAGGTATAAGAATCTAAGGAGAAATATAAGCACAGTTTCCAGAATATAAGACAATTTAAGCAGATTATTCTACTTCTATGCAGCAAAGAAACTTGAAAGGCATCATGCCTTTACTACTCAATACTTACATTGTGACAATCCTTCTAGGTTTGTAACTAAATTTCCTTTTAAATTTAGTAAAAATAAACACACAATACAACACATCAAAGATAATTCACCATCCACCATTTACATATCATGGGCAGCAAGCATAATAACTGATATCCCTTCATGGCAACCAATCTATACAATTCCAGCACTTGGCTAATATGTTTCACTAAAATTGCAATTTATACAAGCATAAATTGAACAAAATTAATTTTAAATCACTTCCTAAGTAACTTGACATAAAACTCTAACCTTATCTCATGGCCCTAGAGTCTGAAATCTAAATTATATGAGGAGCAATTAGAGACACTGTGAGATGTTATCCCATATTTCATCTAAATATAACACTTCCTCAAAGTGAAACAAGAACATGAATTATAAATGAGATTTATTGCTCAGAATAATAATTTACTAGATATACTATCTTCTATACTAGATAAGGAATAACTACATTTTGTAGTTTCACAGTGAGGACATTGATAAGACTAATTTTCAATGAGAGTGGAACTGAATAGAAAATTAATAAAAGAGTAACCAATTGCCTCTTGACCTAGACATACTGGTTAGCAAAGAGACACATATGAGACCTCAGTTGGAAAGGATCATGAATTAAAAATTTCTGAAGCATGACAGTGATAGACTTAAACAACTATGGCAACCATATAACATCCTAACCTCTTCTCAATTCTCCAATGTGCTATCACATGGACAAACAATATTTTATGAGCAGATCTAAGTAATAAAGCAAAACTCAAAAAAAAAAAATTTAAAAGAAATAAAAGGCAAGACAAATCTATTTCACTTCATAGAAAATTCCCAACCTGAACTTATCTACTGGAGCCTGTTATCACATCCAGAATCCCACAGCAGCTACACCAAGATGTTTTTTGCACCACTCGTGGGGCTGGAGCTAACAGAGGCTGCATAAAGTCCAGCAAAGAAAGTTGCATTCAGTTGTTGAAGAAAAAAGGAGATCTACAATCAGGCAATCAAACTTGCAAACAAGAAAATGTGGGCAATACCTGATTATCAGAATATTCTGGAATCTCAGAATCTTTGATGGATTCAGCATCGTTACTAATTTGAGCCGGAGAAGCACCCAATGGTGGCAGTACTGTACTCTCATTTCCTTTAGACACAGATTCCACCACACTCGACGATGCCTTAGCATTCCCGTTCAGTAAGAGAGATGCTTTATCCTCAATTTTCTTTGGTACAGAATCTTCCAATGTTACAGGAGCCCCAGTAGGCAATTTTTTTACCTCATTATCAGAGGTCACTGAACTTTCAACTAGAGTACTTTCTGTAAGGTGAATAGCCTCCTCAGACACAGAAACCACAGGCTTGACAGAATCAACTAAAGGAACCTTCTCTGCTGATGAACTTGTAATCTTCCCAGCTGGTGCATCTTCAGTAGTCTGAACCACTTCTGCTGGTAAAGAATCAACTGGCCTAATTGAATCATTATGAGGTTTTTCCTCTGAAACTGAAGCATAGGCCTTCTCCTTCCGTATTCTCTGAACAACTCGAGACTCATCATCCGAACTACTACTACTACTACTACTACTGCTAGAGCTTCTATCATCCCCATTATATGATTCCTTTGAAGACTCGGTATGCTCAATAATCACATTTTTGCTCTCCGAGTCCTCTTTCAGTTCCCTCTTCAATTCAACTTTCTGAACAGCCTCCGCACCACTAGGAACTCCCTTCATGGAATTATCCTCACCAACTGGTCGAATAGAGGTTGGGCTAACCTCTCCTGATTTCGCATCATCATTACCTGAAATGGTTTGATTCAATTACAAGAGTTTCAATCAAAATCAAACAAAGCGCAAAATCAAACAAAACTAGTGAATTTGACCAATACCCATTAAGCCAATTTGAAGCAAACAAAAATCAAAGCTAAAATTAGGGACACATGCGGTATGTATTGAGAGCTGGTTAAGTACTTACTGCCATTCAAGCACAATTATTTCAAGCAGACTAAAGCTAAGCACACGACATAAACAAATACCCATGGACCCAAATGGATAAAATAACCAAAACCAAGGCTGACAAAGCTGAGTATATCATTAACTGACAGATGGGTTACCTTAATTCAATCAAAATAATCATACCCATTAGCCCAAATTGATAAAAACAACCAGAACAAACACTGAAAAAGATGCGTAAACAATTGAGTGACACATAGGTATGCGTGTATTCAAAAGGTGAGGCATGATAAATAATCAAAGCACCTTGAGGATTGTTGTTGGGGGAGGATCTTCCGCTGTGGGCTTCATTTTCCTTCTTTTTCTTGGCAGCTTTTCTCTTCTTGGCACCTTTTGGCATGATTATTGGGTCTTTAGGGCGTACAGGAAATGGGGGCTCTCACAGATCGTATTCGAGACCCCGAAGCTGTGTCTCTCCAAAAGCGTGTATGTGGGTCTGTGGGTGTGTTTTAATGAAGGAAGGACAGGAAGGGGATGAGCATCTATTGGGATTTCCGTAGAAATTGTCCAAGCCTCGTGTGTGGAAATGAAATGAGACTCTAATGAATCTCTGTGCAATAAAGATGCTCTCTGTTTGGGAATTTGTTATTTGTTTGGTTTTTTGGGTACTAAAAAAATTAGAGATGTGATTTAGGGTCTAATTTTAATGCAAGTGTCATTTTGTCAAGGGTTGGATCCTGAGGTGGATATGTGTTAATTTTTGAATTTTTGAATTTTGGAATGTTTGTGATGAGTGGGAAAATAATATTGGGGTGGGGCCATGTTGGTCATTTTCATGGCAATGTGGCCAAAATAATGGAGGGTTGTGTGGTGTGGAATATGTCATGGTTGTGTCATGGGATTAATGATTTTGTCATGGGGGTGTTTGGA
Organism: Purshia tridentata; assembly: GCA_003254885.1. NCBI lineage: Eukaryota > Viridiplantae > Streptophyta > Magnoliopsida > Rosales > Rosaceae > Purshia > Purshia tridentata. The sequence goes on from QANT01000331.1 coordinate 82,681, forward strand.
ACTTTGGATTAAGGATTTTTCTGGACTCGTAATAACGGATTTGGGCTGCATGTGATTCTTTGGGACTGTTCGACTGCCATCAACATTATTTTATTGATTTTTTTTCTTTTCGAAAAATTATCATTATTGTCATTATTTTATGGTTGGAATAAAGTTGGCTAAATTATGATATGATTTTGAATTTTGGATATGTTGCTCGAATTGAAAAGTTGCCTTAGTGCTTGGTTAGCTGGCAGAAAATAAAACTTGTGATTCAATTAATCAGTTTGAAAAGTTGCTTCATGTTTTACAACAAACAATTCAAAGAATCTAGGAAATTTGATGACCAAATAAAGTAATAAATGGTAAGCATTAAAACAAAATAAGAGGGTAGTTTGATAGTTTTCCCTCGTTACTTTTTAAATTTAAATTCACATATAAAACTTGGATTTCATTATTCTTAGATATTTTAATTTGTATATGTAAAAGTAAAATCACTATTTGGATTCTTTATAAAAGAAATTTTCTAATTCGAGCTTGAATAGTAATTTGTTGATCTAAGGGTGGCTAGCCCTTGTTCTTGATTTGATGAATGAACAAACAAACTGAAGAATAATTTTCGAGTACTTGTTCAAAATGGCTCTTGCAATTGCAATACGTTGCTTTTGTCCACCAGATAACTTATTCACACAGCAAAAAATAATAGCGGTGAGGCGGCAACTTGCATATGGTGTGGCCGGAGATACTTGTGATGTAAACACGACGCTTAAATGCTTAAAGAAATTCTGCATGGTAGTGGTCCAAATATTCGGACCACACCACAGTACGTTCGGAATTTTCTAATTCATGCTTGTTCACTGTTCTGAAAAAACTCCAGGTGAGCCCACAAGTGATTAACATGAAAAGGGTTTTGTGGACTATGCCCAACCAATTAGGTGGGCCTTCAGGAAAAAACCCAAGATCCAGTGTTAGCTCATCTGTTAGGCCCGTAGTCAAAAATTCAATCAAAGTCCATCCAACGGTCATAAACTTAAGCATATCATACACCTCACCACCACACGAACAATTCCCAACAAACAGAGACTAGGGAGCAGCTAGCTCCCTCAGCTCTATCATAACCCGACCCAGTAATGGCCAAAATGTGAAAGCACTGGTTGGCTTTTGGAGTTTCAGATCCATAAGAGCTTCAAATTCAAAGCCACACTCGCTCACTTTTTAGCAACACTGATCTCAATTCTCCAAGGGAACAACTAGCCTGAAGAAGAAGAAGAACAATGGATGCTTTAAGAAAACAAGCCAGTAAGCTCCGGGAACAGGTCGCGAAACAACAGCAGGTATTTGCGAACCCCCATTGATTGGTTTTATTATATTTATCTTCTTCTTGTTGTTTTTAAGCTGGCTAGCTGGCTAGTCCTCTGCTTGGTTACATAGAAAATGCGGGATGGACTTTATGCTTTGTGTTTGTGTTGATTTACTCAAGAAATGATTAGGCTCCTAAACTACAAGTGATTTCCGTCGCACCCAGCTAATTATTGGATCGAAATTTAATGTTGTTGAATAATGCTTAAAATTCTAGGAGCGTTAATTGAATGTCATTTTGCTGTATAGAAAAAGCATATCCATCAATTTTTTGCTATTGTTGCTGTCCATCTGTTTGGTGTTATATGTTTCTTTTAAATTTCAGGCTGTTATAAAGCAGTTCGGTGGGACTGGTTATGAAAGCTCAGATGTAGTGGTAATAGATGAGGTTGAGATGCAGAGACATCAACAGCTAGAGAAACTGTACAGGTCCACTCGTTCTGGAAAGGTACAGATGTGACCAATAGGCAATAGCCTTTTGACATTATACATTAACTTGAAATGTTCTATTCTTTCTCTATTTGTGAAAGCTAAAAGCTAAACGCCTAATAGATGTTGATACCATGTCAGTTTATTATGGATGAGCCATTATTGTATCAGTGATTTTATCATGTAGAAAGAAAATGCTTAACTTGGGAATGATGTTCAATTGTCTCACCTGAACAAATTAAAACTCTTTAGATCCCCCAAATTTCTTGTATTGCGGAGCAATGTTATGAAGATAGGAGGAGAAGGGAAATAATAAAAATTTAAGAGATGGAAAATAGCATTGCTTTGATGTTATCAGTTACTGTAACAAAAGGAGAGTAGGTTCCAGATCTGGTAGGCATCACTATGCTAACCAAATTTGGAAACTCTCTGTCATGCTTTTCTAAAATGTGTAATTTCTTTGAGGTTTTATCTTCCCTTTGTTGCCAAACCTCTTACATCTGTTGAGCTCATTGATTTTTTATTCGCAGGATTTTCAGAAAGAACTTGTTAAAGCAGCCGAGGCATTTACAGCCATAGGGTATAGGCATATTGAAGCAGGTAGAAATTTATTATTTCATATTCAATGACATTTATCTATTGGGGAATGTGTAATGGAGTCAATAACCTGTGCAATTGGCTTCTATAACTTCACTTAGTAAGTAGAACACATGTAATTAGCCTTTGTTGTTGCACTTATTATTTGTAATATTTTTGTGGTAGTCAGGAACCAAGTTGTCTGAGGATTGTAGCAGATATGGTGCTGAAAACATTGATGATAAAATTTTAGCTAAGGGTGCATCTATATATGGTGATGCTCGTAAGCATGTGGAAAAGGAACAAGAAGACTTGAATAAGCTGTTATCTTCACAGGTTGACTTCTAAATATAATTTATACATCTTGTACTAATGAACTCAAATCATCATTGGATATTTTCTATCATAGGTTTGTAATCCATAAAAAAATTCTGGAAGAAATTGGTTCTTGTATCACACAGTTGGATACATGATTCATCTATATATATATATGCACACATTAATATCATTTTTATATAACTTTTTTGATGACAAAATTCTTCTTTATTTCTGGTTATTATTTCTCAGCCGTGGTTGTATTTAAGCATTCAGCATTGGAAAAGAGAAAATGCATGTAAATTCACATCCAAAATTAATGGACAAGTGAAGAAAGACTATTTGGTGCTGTGGTTCAAGACTTAAAATTTTACATGAATATTTTTGAAGTTCACATTTGTATTATTTAGGATTATATTCTAGGTATTTCGTTAGCTAACAAATTTGGTGTCTGAAATTATTGTACTTTAATACTTACATTTGAAGCTTATATAAATAGCTTGCAACTTTAGGTGGACTTTTAATGCACTTAATTTTGTATAAGCCCACTTCATATTTTGAAGAATTATAATACTCATCGTTCTCTATATTTTTAGATTTTAGATCCTTTAAGAGCAATGATAAGTGGTGCTCCTTTGGAAGATGCCCGTCATCTTGCTCAACGTTATAGTCGAATGAGGCAGGAAGCAGAGACACAGGTAAAAGTTGACACTCCTATCAAATCATGCATCATAACTTAAGATATTTGCCTCGTGAACTCATTATTGACCATAAGACACAATCAGGCAGTAGAAGTTTCCAGAAGACAAGCACGAGTAAGAGAAGCCCCAAATCACGAAAATGTTGGAAAGCTGCATGCAGCAGAAGCAAAGATGCAGGAATTAAAAGCAAACATGGCCGTTTTGGGTATAGAAGCTGCAGCTGCATTGGCTGCTGTGGAAGCACAACAGCAAAGACTGACTTTCCAGAGGCTTGTTGCATTGGTATAAATGCCATTGATTTTCAGCTCATGAGTTTCTATGTTGAAGATTATAGTGATTCTGCAGTTGATACACATATTAACATTGGCTTTGTTAAGGTTGAAGGAGAAAAGAATTATCATCTGAGAGTGGCTGCCATTCTTGGTGAGGTTGAAGCTGAGGTTAGTTCCGCTCTTGATTATCTTTCAAAAAACTGTTTTCCAATTAAGAATATGAACTTAAGACATGGCCTGGATTTTGTGGCAGATGGTCTCAGAGAAACAGCGGAAAGAGTCTGCTCCTCCCATGATTCCACAAGAGAACTGCTCAGAGAAAACAATTTACTTCTTGGCTGAGGTGTGCTTATTTTTTCTAGTCTTGGAGGCTGTGATTTCTTAATTAGATAGAAAAATCGTTATTCACCCTTTATACAAAAATTCACATGAATGTATAAGAGTAGCAATAAGCTGCACAATGCAAGGGTCATATAGTTGATAGAGAGAGTTAACAACTGAGATTTATAGAAAGAAGTGGGAGAGGAATTAACAGAAAAATTGAGATATTAAAAAGGGAAATAATTGTTTTATGGTCATATATCACAGTGATATGGCTAAGACATTTTAACATTAATTCTTTCAGCACTCTCTTGCAAAAGAAATTAGGAAAGGACACTTAAAATGGTTAAAAGGTAGATTATTCTGAAGATATTAATTCCATATAAAGTTAATAATGATCTTTCTTTTTCTTCTTAGACCCTTAAAATATATGATTTAGTGCCTGTTGTAGTAATTCTTGAACTGGCTCCCTGACACACCATATGTTAAACATCTAAGAATCTGAACTTCTAAAAGTCCTTTTGTTTCAACTCTTTCAGGCAACACATTCTTTCAGTGCTGCATCAGAGAAGGAACTAAGCTTGTCAGTGGGTGACTATGTTGTTGTGCGAAAGGTAATATCCTCAAGCCCAATGTTTAAAATGTCGACCAACATGCTGAAATGTTGGTCGACATTTTGAGATTTTGGATATCCTGCCACTGATTTTGGATACCTTCCACCATTTTTCAGAGATTTATTCTAGTAGCTCAACAAATCTATAGAAAATAAAATGTTATCTTATAAGAGTTATATTTGAAATCTCTAAGTTAACTTCCCTGGCATTGAGGCTTCTAATGCTTTCTTCATTTCAACCACATTGGTATCATGACACCGTTGTATCATATCTCCATTTTTAGCTTGTTTCCTCTCTCCATGTGTGTGTGTGCTGCACATGTAAAACAGGAAACTAGCATGATAGCAACCATAAATGAAACTTTTCAGTTCTTCTGACCAGAATTGTCACTGCCTCCCTACCTTAGTCATAAACTTCAACATATTCAACCATAATCAAACATAGGCCATGCTTTGTTCAGATGCTCTGGAATAAATAGGAAGGGAGCCAAAGCTTGTGCTTTTCTTAGTTGAAATTAAATTTCCTAATATTTGCTTGTTCACTGTTCTGAAAACACTCCAGGTGAGCCCATCAGGATGGTCAGAAGGAGAGTGCAAAGGTAAAGCAGGATGGTTTCCATCAGCCTATGTGGAGAAGCGCCAGCGGATTCCAGCCAGTGATCTCACCACTGAAGTTTACTGACTCTGCCCAAGTATTCATCTCGTGATTCATTTCATTTTTACGACCGTCTTTATCTGCAAAATGACAAGATTTGCTGGTTATGATGTTGGGTTTTTCATGTACTAGTTGTTTGGTCTTCATTAGTCAGGGATATGTGTGTGCATATTGTTTCTTACAAATTCTCAAGACAGAACATGGCCCTCGTTTAAATTATGGAAAAGGTGTGAATGCATCATTTTATGCAGCAACAAAATCTTGCGGGTGTGTTTAGCTGGTTAATAATGGAAAGTCCGGCAATTACAACATTTTGATTGCGAAAACTATAAAGTAGGTTGATCGATCCTTTCATACATTTTGTGAACAGTGTTTAAATTATTCTATTCGGTTTGTTCGCACTTGGGGCTAGTACCTCCTTTGACAGGTGATTGGAGTTCCTATTTACTTCGCACTTACGGCTCAAAATAAAAGGAAAGTTTTCCTATATTTTACTATTATATAGTGAGAGTTCTTTCCTTTGATAATTTCACCAAAAATGTGTTAAAAAGAAATTATATATAAATATAAAATTTAATTAACTCATGATACTCATCATTACAAGTAAAATGGCAAATCGATGTAAAAAACAATTAAATAAATTGAAAACAAGTGTCGCTTCACCCTATGCCCAAGCCAACCAAACCCCATGTAAGCAAACACTAGAACATCTTGCAGTTTTTAACCACATCCATTGCATGTTCCGTTAATTGCAAAACATATATTAAAATACTGGTGTTGGTGTATACAAATCTCGCACCAATATACAAGAATAAGTATAATCCATTGTTGGCACTGCAACAAATTGAGCTAATTCACAGCACTCCAAATGAGCCACTCTTTTCTTCTTCCTTCTCATGCTGAAGAAGTCCTGTGAAGTGCCACCAAAGATGCATAAGCACCATCACTGATCTTCATCAGATCATCATGGCTTCCCTTTTCAGCAACCACCCCATTCTTCACCACCGCAATTATATCAGCCCCTTTGATTGTGAAAAGGCGGTGAGCAACAACAACAGTTGTTCTGCCTGCCATAACTCTGTCTAAGGCATCTTGCACCACACGCTCAGACTCCACATCTAGTGCACTTGTAGCTTCATCAAGTAAAAGGACTTTTGGGTCCTTCAGTATAGCCCTTGCAATGGCAATTCGTTGCTTCTGCCCTCCTGATAATTGTACCCCTCGTTCCCCTACAGAGGTGTCATAGCCTTGAGGCAATGAAGATATGAAGTTGTGTGCGTTTGCTGCTTTGGTGGCTGCAATGATCTCTTCTTCAGTAACATCTCCTTGCTTGCCATAAGCTATGTTGGTCCGAATGGATTCATTGAAGAGAATTGGTTCTTGACCAACCAACCCCATCTGTTGCCTGAGCCAGCTTAGTCTGAACTCTTTGATTTCCACACTATCTAATAATATGTGACCCGAGTCTGGATTGTAAAATCTCTCTATGAGGCTGATTACTGTTGACTTTCCACTACCACTCTCTCCAACCAAAGCAACTGTCTGCAGATAGAATTTTAAGCTAAGAAAATAGATCAAGTGTTTTATAAATTGACAGGCCGGGAGTAGAGTGGAGGTGATATTTACCTTACCAGCAGGGATGCTCAAACACAAGTCTCGGAAGATTTGGACATCCGGGCGTGAGGGATATGTAAAGCTGACATGTTCAAGCTCAATATCACCAGTTATAGTTGATAGTGTCATGCCCTCATTACTGCTTGAATCAATTTTAGGCTTGCTGTCAAGAATTTCAAATATTGAAGCTGCAGAATCCTTGGCTTTATTGGAGTCAGGAGCCATGGCACTAGTTTCGGAAACACTCATTGCTGAAATTGTTAGGGCAAAGAAGACCTGCAAGTCAGCATTTGTGAGAATTAAAACAAAAGCACATGAATGAAGGTGAGGAAAGAAACAAACAGCTAAAATCTCACCTTAAATACTTCTTCAAATGTTGCTTTCCCATGGTTCACAAGTATAGCTCCAATGTAGAACATAAATGCCATTGTGCAGTACACTGTGAAGAACGAAAAACCAAAACCTGCACCGCTTACTATTCCTAACCTCAGTCCTTGTGTCACAGGTGCCTCACACTTCTTCTGGTAAGTCTCCATCACCCTGTTTTCAGCACAAAATGATGCCACAGTTCTGATGCTGCTGATTGCATCGTTTGCTACTTGACTGGCTTCTTCATACATAACCTGTATTGTTTCAAAAAGTTATCAAAATATTCAAACACTTTCATTCATAAAATGAAAAATGCCGGAGGTGACCGATATTGACCTTGGCATCAGCACTGAACCCTTCAAGAAATTTTGTCTGGATGTAATTTTGCATAACCACCAATGGTGACACAGCTAGGATAACAAATGCCAGTATCCAGTTAGCTGTGAATGCTATTATTAGCCCTGCAATGACTGTTGCTATATTTTGGGCAATCAGGGCCAAGGAATCACCAACAAGACTCCTCACTATTGAAGCATCAGAAGATAACCTTGCACCAACTGCACCACTGCAAAGTGAAAAAAGTTCCAGTTAAATAGTTTCAGAATTTAGATCATCTCAAAATTACTGTGTAATTGACACACCTTGAATTTGCAGGATCATCAAACCAGCTGATTTCTTGGTGCACAACCTTCTCAAATGTTAAGGAACGAATTCGCTGCACTAATTTTCCACCTGCCACTCCAAAGAAGAAATTCTGCACTGGAGCTACCACCAGAACAATGCAACCCAAGCCCACAAACACAAGTGCCCAAAACTTGGAATCCTTTCGTTGTTGACTTAGAGGTTCATAAAACATTTTAATGGATATTGCAAGCAATAGGGCAAGTGCAGGTTGAACTATGCCATGTATGGCTGCAGCAACACATCCAAGCAGCAAAGCTGGAAACTCAGGCTTGTTCAGGTAGGCCAATCTTTTGATGGAAACTTTTTTACACCTATCGGCATCTATCTCATTGCTTTCAAAATTTACCTTTCCTCCATCGTCAGTCTTATGAATACTAGCAGCCTCAGAAACATCAGCCTTACCTGATGATCCTCTGCTTATGGATCTCTGTGTTGATAATATCTGGCTCCTTGAACTGACCATGCCATTATCTAGATCAGTACTGAAATCTAGTTTATCTGTGTCAGAGGCTTCATCATCTTCTGCTTCCCTAGCTCCTTCTTGCAGGCGAACTAGTTGGGAGTAAGCTCCTTCTGAATCTTTGATCAACTCCGCATGAGTTCCTGTAAGTCAATTTTTTATTTGTAAGGTACAGCAAACAAAATGAACTTTGAAAATGATGTTGATAGTTGAGTCCTACCTGTCTCCACAATTTTCCCTTGATGCACCACAGCTATAATGTCCGCAGTCCTAATAGTTGTCAAACGATGTGCAACAACTACTGTTGTCCTATTTGACATGACTTTTACTAGTGCATCTTGAACAATGCGCTCTGATTCAGCATCCAGGGCGCTAGTTGCTTCATCAAGAAGAAGAATTCTTGGGTTCTTCAGAATGGCTCTTGCAATTGCAATACGTTGCTTTTGTCCACCAGATAACTGTGTTCCACGCTCACCTACCTTTGTGTCTAGTCCCTGCGAAAGAGGATGTTAAGGCATACCAATTGAACCGCTAGACTTAAACATTTAAAAGGGATGATGCATAAAGAATTGGTTTTACCTTGGGCAGTTTATCAATGAATTTTTCAGTATTACCAGAGTTCAATTGCTGTTCAAATCCCCTAAACCTTGTTATTATAGTTATGAGCATAAAAGACTATCTTGTGTATGACTTTTTTGCAGCATTAGCAAGCTCAATTGCTGTTCTGTCTCCCAAACCTTGTTATTACAGTTGATGAACATAAATGGTCACACATAAAGATTGTGGTTTACCTGGGGCAGTGTGTCAATGAATTTTGCTGCATTAGCTAGCTCGATTGCTGTTCTAATCTCCTCCTGAGTTGCATTCTCCTTTCCATATGCTATATTCTCGTTTATAGTAGTTGTAAAGAGAATTGGTTCCTGACTAACAAGCCCAATCTTTTCTCTTATCCATTTAAGCTGAAACTTCTTCAAATCTACACCATCTATGAGTACTTCACCAGAATCTGGATCATAAAACCTTTCTAGTAGGCTTATTACTGTTGACTTCCCACTTCCACTCTGTCCAACAAAAGCAGCAGTTGTGCCACTTGGAACATGCAAGGAGAATCCGGATAAGATCTGTACATCCAGCCTAGCAGGATATCTGAAGCACACATCTTTGAGTTCTAGTTCACCTCTTATGTCTTCCAATACAATCCTGCCAGTGCCACAGGGATCGATTTTTGGTTGTCGTTTGATTGTCTCAAACATTTTATATGCAGCAGCTTGCCCTGATGCAAATGCATTCAGAGATGGAGATGCCTGGCCCAATGACCTACAGATTACAATCAAACGCATCAGGTATTTGACAGGTAACAAAACATCATGTTGGTTTCTGTGGAATACTTACGATCCTCCGGTCATGATGGCAAACATTATGTTGATGACTTGTCCCCCATTGTATCCTTTTTTGATAATCAATTCGGATCCATACCATATGGCAAGTCCAAGAGTTCCGTAGACAATTAGCATAAGTACACCACGTCCAATCCCTGAGGCTAGCCCTATTTGAACCATTGCGCTGTATGCAATTTTTAGCTTGCTGTTGTATTTCTCTATTGCTTGTTTCTCCCCAGTGAAAGATGCAACCTTTGCCAAAATGAGAAGAGAGCACTTCCAAGTTAGTAAGATATGAATTTGTATCAAGTTGTTGAGGTTTGATATCAGTGCCTTACAGTTCTAATGGCTCCAACTGTTTGTTCTACTACATTGCCAGCTTCTGCATAAGCAAGTTGTCCGCGGCTTGACATTTTCGACATCATGGTTGCCATGACTCCACCAGAAATGATTATGGCAGGAATACACGAAAGCAAAACAAGCGAGAGAAGCCACCCTCTCACGAATGCAATCACAAAGGCACCTAAGAAAGTTGAAATGAGTTGTATGAACTTCCCCACCTGTCACAGATTATTCAAAAAGGATGTCAATGCTGGTTTTCCAAATTTGGGATCAAATGTGCATTTAACATGAAATTTAGAGGAGGAAAGAGAGATGGAAAATTGAAAGTAGTTCACCTTTTCACCCATGGCATCTTGAATGAGAATGGTGTCTCCAGACATCCTCCCAATGACTTCTCCAGTAGTAGTTTCAGTGTCGAAGAAGGCAATGTCCTGTCTTAGTATTGTTTTTAAGTACAGACTTCGTATTCGGGTGGCCTGTCTTTCTCCAGTCACCATCCAACAGGACACCTCTGTAATGGATGGCACACAGTGATCATTAAGCATTTTATGTGTAGATCTGTTGAAAACTTATTTGAAGTAAACGAGTAGAAACTAAGTAGAAACTACGCACTAAACAAAATCTGCTAGGCATTATAACCTCAAGGCTGCAAGCTTAGAAAATATTGAACTCAAACTTTGCTTTGGCAGCTTTGGCTCACAATATATCCACTCAATAAAACGAAAACAATGCATTAATGCATCAAAGAGAAATGATAAATTGCACTTACGCAGGAACGAAGCAATGCCTGTACCAATGGCCAAGTATACAAAGTTCAAGGACACCTGAAATTGCAAATTTACAATCTCTCTTTAAGGTTTAGATCAGTTCATCCCTCTAATAAAGAAACTAAAACAGTATACAAAGGAACCAGTATACCACACTTGCTTTGTATGACAATTGACAAGGTTTTTCATCGTTGTCAGTTGCCACACACAAAAAATCACATTTCATATTAAAATAAGTAACTCTGAAATTATCAATCTTTGTTTGAACCCAAATGGATTCTCTCTGTTACTTATTCTTCTTCACCTAGCAAAAAACAGAAATGATTTAGCCATTCCCTTAATTTTTGTCCTTTTCTTTTTATATCAAATTCATAAAGACCAACTTTTAATAATAATATGAACTTCCCTTACTCCGACACTACTTAAAAGTTTAAACCCACCCAATCTTCTCAAAAAACCGAAAAAGCAGGCTAATAAAAACCAACAAAATAAACAAATAAATAAATACTAGATTATAGTTGTAAATGGACTTCTGTGTACCTTAGAAACCTGCTTAAGCACTTGGGATTTAGTAGAGGAACCGAAAGAGTTAACAAGGTCGCCGAAGATGACTGACATAAGAGGCTGCGCCACCCCATCAACTATGGCGCCTATAGTCCCTACAACCATTAACACCAAGTCCAGGCGATCTGCAAACGAGAACAGCTTGTAGAACGGGACCCTTTGGTCCTCGGCATTCACACCCCCTTCTTGTTCAGCTTGACTCGAAGTCATAGCGCCGATCCAAAGACGAGGAGACCTCTGCTTCTCCTCAGTCAACTTTCACTCTGTTTTCTCTTGGTTCTAAAACCAAAAGATAAGAAGACTTTGTGGAATGTGTGTGCAGCGCCTAAGACGATAAAGAAGCTGAAGAAAGCATAGTAGTACTACTGTTGGTTTTGCTCTGCATTTTTTCTATTGTGGGTTCCTCGAAAAGATAGGCCTTTTTTGACGTACAGTTGAGTTGATTGCTTTTAGTGGTTAAAAACAAAGTAAGAGTGAGAAAAAGGTTTGCTTTTTCTTTAGCATAAAAAAGAAAGAGAAATGAGTAATAGATGGGTGGCTGGTCAGTGCCGCATAGATTCATAGAATAGAATCAATGCTTGCAGCTTTTGCAGGGTTCACGCGAATTGACGTTCAGTTTGAGATATCACATATTGACTTACATATCATTCACATCTTGGTTAGTAAATAACAAACCCAAACCATTATGGCATGGTATGTTTTTTGTTGGCTGTATATGCAATTCTATCAATATAAAACTTATGGGTATGAAAATTGTGTTCATTATCAACTGTGCAAATCAAATAAATTAGATTATACATAGATGGTAATGAAAGAAAAAACGTGGAATGTTGTTGCCAATTGTAGATTGATAAATATAAAAAATTTATATTGATCTTCAATATCTAATAAACAAATATACATTCAAAGATGTATTTGTCTCATCATATATAAATATATATAGTAATGGTTAGACTTATTTGTCCTTTTATTCATCAATAATAATATAGTATTGTCCCCAACATCATTAAAGAGAGTAGCCCAACTTGTGGAATGGGTAGCACAGTCTGACAGGTTAGAGCATCAGACTAGAGATAACGGGCACAAGTGGTGGAGTATTGGGCCTCAGATCAACCGGAAAAACTTGTATTGGGCTTGAGATCAAGCCCACATGGAATGGAAGACTGTTGATGTGGGCTTTGCATTTTTCAGTTACAGAATGAAGTAAAAAGAAGAAAAAGACCTTTAAATTCTGCATAATCTACACTATCTCACCAAGTAAGATTTACATTGGTATTCCTGGCTGCTTATCTAAATCTCTATACATCCCTAGTCAGATAGGATAGGCAGTTAAAGACTCATGCAACATGAAACATTATTACGTACACTAAAAATAAAAACTAAAATTAACAGCCTTACATTGTCACTAGGCATTCATTTCTGTACCAGAAGATTGAGATATATACTAAAACTCATGTCCAAAGAGGACTTAAAACATCGTAAGCTTACAGTTTCCATGATCACCATGATCACCACCTGCATTGCATTATATGGTGCCATAACTTGCAATGTATACTAAGCTAGTCAAGACTCCAAGTACTAGTCTTAGTTTTCCTTAGGTACTTGAGCTGTGAAGTGCCACCAAAGATGCATAAGCACCATCAGTGATATTCATTAGGAAATCATGGCTTCCCTTCTCTGCAATGACACCATTCTTCACCACTGCAATTATGTCTGCCCCTCTGATTGTGGTAAGGCGGTGAGCAACAACAACGGTTGTTCTGTTCACCATAACTCTGTCCAAAGCATCTTGCACTATGCGCTCTGACTCTGCATCTAGTGCACTTGTAGCTTCATCAAGTAAAAGGATTTTAGGGTCCTTGAGTATTGCCCTTGCAATGGCGATTCGTTGCTTCTGCCCTCCCGATAACTGAACCCCTCGTTCACCAACAGAGGTGTCATAGCCTTGAGGCAATGAGGATATGAAATTGTGTGCATTTGCTGCTTTGGTGGCGGCTATGATCTCTTCCTCAGAAACATCTTCTTGCTTGCCATAAGCAATGTTGGTACGAATGGATTCGTTGAAGAGGATTGGTTCTTGACCAACCAACCCAATCTGTTGCCTCAGCCAGCTTAGCTTGAACTTTTGGATTTCTACTCCATCTAATAGTACACGACCTGAATCAGGATCATAGAATCTCTCTATGAGGCCTATAACTGTTGACTTCCCACTGCCACTCTCTCCAACCAAAGCAACAGTCTGCAGAAAAAATTCTAAGCTAAGCATGCATGTAACTCAAATGTGCAAGAAAAATAGACAGACCCAAAATACCTTTCCAGATGGCATTTTCAAACAAATGTCTCGAAAGATCTGCACATCCGGGCGTGTGGGATATCTAAAGCTGACATGTTCTAGCTCAATTTCTCCAATTAAAAGCGATAGTGTTATGCCATCATCGTTGCTTGAATCAATCTTAGGCTTGCTGTCAAGAATTTGAAATATTGAAGCTGCTGAGTCTTTGGCTTTGTTGGAGTCAGGAGCCATACCAGTAGCTTGTGAAACCCCCATGGCTGAGATTGTTAAAGCAAAGAAAACCTGCAAATAATGATTTGTTAGAATTGGAGCAAAAGCTCTTGGGAATGAAAGTAAGAGGAAGAGAGACAAGCAGCTAAAATATCACCTTGAACACTTGTTCAAATGTAGCTTGCCCGTTTTTCACAAAAATAGCTCCTAGGTAGAAGATTAATGCATTTGTGCAGAACATTGTGAAGAACGAAAAGCCAAAACCTGCACCGCTTACTACTCCTGTTCGTACTCCTTGTTTCATGGGAGCTGCACACTTCTTCTCGTATGCATCAATAACCTTCTTTTCAGAACAAAATGATGCAACAGTTCGGATGCTACCAATTGCATCGTTTGCCACTTGACTGGCTTCTTCATACATAACCTGCGGATCATATTCAAAACATTGACAGTTAGTTTATTTAGCACACTTTGATTTTCTGAATAAACAACTCTTGGACCAGGACTACCTTGGCATCAGCACTAAAACCTTTAAGAAATTTTGCCTGAAGTAATCCTTGTATAATTAAAATTGGGGACACAGCTAAAACTACAAGTGCCAGTCTCCAGTTAGCTGTGAAACCTATAACCAACCCTGCTACGATCGTTGCTATATTCTGCGCAATCAGGGCTAAGGAGTCGCCAACAAGACCCTTCACGGTTGAAGCATCAGATGATAACCTTGCACCAATGGCACCACTGAAAGTAGAAAAGATTTTAGTACTTTAAATATTTGAAAATTTATAGTTTTAAAAAATTACAGCTTCTTTAACAGACCTTGAATTTGCGGGATCATCAAACCAACTGATTTGCTGGTGCACAACCTTCTGGAATGTCAAAGAACGAATTCGCTCCACCAATTTCCCACCTGCAACTCCAAAGAAGAAATTCTGCACTGGAATCACCAACAGAGCATAGCAACCCAAACCTACATATACTCCTGCCCAAGTTTTGGAGTCTTTTCGTAGTTCATTATGCGGTTCATAGAACACTTTAATGGCTTTTGAGAGTAGTAAGCCGAAGACAGGGAAAAGTACACCATGCATTGCTGCAGCAATGGCTCCAAGCAGTAGAACTGGAACCTCAGGTTTGTTCAGGGAGGCTAGCCTTCTGATGGAAACTTGTTTACGCTTTTCAGGATCAATCTTAGGTCTTTGAAGATTCTCCACATCTCCCTCTTCAGTTTCTTGGATATTAATTGGACCAGCAATGTTGTTATAGCCAATAGTGAATGACCGCCGACTACCTGATGAACCTCTGCTTAAAGATCTCCCCATTGATAATCTCTGGCTCCCAGAGCTGAGCATGGTCCTATCTATATCTAAACCACTATCTATGCTATCTGGGCCAGAAGCTTGTGTGTCTTTTTCTACACTAGCTCCTTCTTGCAGGCGAATTAGTTGGCTGTAAGCTCCTTCTAGATCTTTGGTCAAATCCCCATGAGTTCCTATAAATCAAACCAAGAGTTCCTATAAATCAATCCAAGAGTTCCTATAAATCAATCCAATGACAATGTCTTACCTTTTTCCACAATTTTCCCTCTATGCACTACTGCTATACAATCAGCATTCCGAATAGTTGTCAGACGATGTGCAACAACTATGGTTGTCCTATTTGACATCAAGTTCACCAGTGCATCTTGAACAATGCGTTCGGACTCAGCATCCAGGGCGCTTGTTGCTTCATCCAGAAGAAGAATTTTCGGGTTCTTCAAAATGGCTCTTGCAATTGCAATTCTTTGCTTTTGTCCACCGGATAGTGATGTTCCATGCTCACCTACCATTGTGTCCAACCCCTGTAAAGAAAACACAGGATTCTATGTTACAAACACCACTCTCTAAATAAGAAAAATGTCAAAGCAGACCAAGAAAAATGGTTGGTAGACCTGAACTGCATCATAAACATGAAAGATTGCATAAACAATTGGGTTACCTGGGGCAGCTTGGCAATGAACTTTGCTGCATTTGCAAGCTGAGTTGCTCTTCTAATCTCCTCATCAGTTGCATTTTCCTTCCCATATTTTATGTTCTCCCTTATACTTGTTGTAAAGAGATTGGGTTCCTGACTAACCAGCCCAATCTTCTGCCTCATCGATTTAAGCTGCAACTTCTTCAAATCCACACCATCTATAAGTACTTCACCAGCTTCTGGATCATAGAACCTTTCTACTAGGCCGATTACTGTTGACTTCCCACTTCCACTCTGCCCAACCAAAGCAGTGGTTGTGCCACTTGGAACATGCAATGAGAACCCAGCAAAGATCTGAACATCTGGCCTGGCAGGGTACCTGAAATACACATCTTTGAGTTCGACCTCACCTTTAATATCTTCCAATACAATTCCACTAGTATCATATGGGTCAATCTTTGGTGTTCTTTTGATGGTCTCAAACATTTTGTATGCAGCAGCTTGCCCTGATGCAAATGCATTCAAAGATGGTGATGTCTGGCCCAATGACCTAGTCCAATAAACCAGAACCAAATGTGTTAGACTGAGAGTAATACTACTACTACTACTATGAATTGCTACAACCATTAAATTACCAAGATATATAAATCCCAAAACATAAAATGTGCAGTGGTATGTGACTTACATTCCACCAGTCATAATTGCAAATATAACATTTAAGACTCGGCCCCCATTGTATCCTTTTTCAATGATCATTTTGGATCCATACCATATGGCAAGTCCATAAGTGCCAAAGATAATGAGCATAAATACACCAAGTCCAATCCCTGTGACTAGCCCTTGCTGAATCATAGTATTGTAGGCAACTTTCAGCTTCACATTGTATTTTTCTATTGCTTGCTTCTCCCCAGTGAAAGATGCAACCTAGCTTGCACAAAAGTTTTATTAATATTAATTAATTAAGATATAATGTATTAAGTATGTAATATATCTGATAAGTAAGTAAATATAATATCAAGGGCTTACTGTTCTAATGGCTCCAACTGTTTGTTCTACTATATTGCCAGCTTCTGCATAAGCATGTTGTCCGCGGGTAGACATCTTCGAAATGATATTTGCCATGAGTCCACCAGCAACGACAATAGCAGGAATGCAAGCCAGCAATACAAGGGTGAGAAGCCACCCTTTCATAAAAGCAACCACAAAACCCCCCAGAAAAGTTGAAAGCAGTTGTATGAACTTCCCCACCTGTCACAAATTACCAAAATGAACCGATCTAACATGTTATGTTGTGATACAGTCAATCTCAATATAAATGAGTCGACGTGTTATACTATATTGTCAGTTAATATGAACAACAAGTCAATATGAAATATTGATGAATATGATAGACATGCAAATTAATGATGACTTAATGATCACGATGACTTAATGATCACACTGACACATTGCAATGATAATATATTACCTTTTCACCCACGGCATCTTGAATGAGAATGGTGTCCCCAGACATCCTTCCAATGATCTCACCAGTTGAGGTTTCAGTGTCAAAGAAGGCAATGTCCTGTCTTAGTATTGTTTTCAAGTACAGACCTCGAATGCGAGTGGCCTGTCTTTCCCCAGTCACCATCCAACATGCCACCTCTGCATTTAATTTATCAACCCATTTTCAGACTAATTAAAAATTAAATCATCCAATAATGAATAATACATGCATAAATTAAAATTTTAATATATTTTCTTAATATTCATGATACTTACGCAGAAATGAAGCAATGCCGGTACCAATGGCCAAGTACACAAACTTGAGAGACACCTAACAAAGATTACGAACAGAGGAAGTCAAATTGAAAATAGTAAATTAGGATAAACCACTCGGATATATTTTTTCTTGAGTGTAAGTTTGTAACCCACCCTAATTTATTTTGGGAGAATTAACCCTTTGACTAGTGTCAATATAAGTAACTTTTCTTATATTGTTGGATGAGTTAGTTTAATTCAAAACTAACAATTTGTTGTTTTGTTAAGGTACTCTTTAGTCTTTACCCTATTTATTAGATAATATTACAAGTAGTAGTTAATGCTATTTATCTCTATTAATTTATAATATATCAATATTATTGTTACTTGTTTGTTTCAACTTTGAACATTTTTTTTATTTTGAAAATTAATTTTGCTATATCGTAATTAATATCAAATTTATATAATATTAAAAATAGGAAACTACCAAAAAAAAAGAATCAGTGGCTACAGTTGATTCATTTGACACGTATTTGGAAATCAAAAGCTTCCTTTAACAAATGGCATGGCAGCACAATTAATGAAATTAGGTATGTGTTGAAGATAGCTAGATTGGGTTGTTCTAGAAGTCTAGAACAATAAAAAAATACTTTAATAAATGCTCCGTTCTGTAAGTGCAAAATAAATCATTTTTTTCTCTAAAGAAAGAAAAAGAAAAATAAAGGAATGGGGTTTATGTCGTGAAGATGATCAACAATTTCTGCAATAAATGCTCAACAATATTGCTTTGATAGACGAAAAAAACAATAAAAATTTCCTCCATTAATTAATTAGCGATCCGTCTACATTCATATCTTGAAGATTAATTAATTGGCTTATTTTATAGATGCCAATCAATTATAAAGAATTAAAATCTCAAGATATCGGTTCCTCCATAACAAATTAAACCATACAAAGAAAGCTTATCAACAACCACAAAAAGAAGAATGAAATAATCTTGGTCATTTTGTTTTTATACTATATATATCGAGTTAATGGGGGGTGCGTGTATCGATGTATACCTTAGAAACCGTGTGAACGATGTGGTCGGGAGAAGTGGACCCGAATGTGTTGATGAGGCCACCAAAGACGACGGTCATGAGCGGCTGAGAAACCCCATTGCCGACGGCGCAGATGCTCCCCACCACCATCAACGCCACGTCCAAGTGATCGGCGAACGCGAACATCTTGAAGAATGGAACCTTCTGCTTCTCACTACTAATCTTCCCATCACTCTCGACATCTGCTTTGGCTTTGCCATCGTCTCTGATCATGGTGTGTCTGCCTCTGTGGGAT
This sequence comes from Purshia tridentata, assembly GCA_003254885.1. Lineage (NCBI taxonomy): Eukaryota > Viridiplantae > Streptophyta > Magnoliopsida > Rosales > Rosaceae > Purshia > Purshia tridentata. Next base: position 101,605 of record QANT01000331.1, read on the forward strand.
TAGTTTGATCGGTTTTTCACTTTCTCTGTGGCTATGGCTATGTATATATATGTTTAAATAGCAAATTATAAATCAAGCATGAGAGGAAAGCAGTGGTAGTAGCGCTACGTGGTTTGTGTGGGAAAAGGAAAGAAACAACAGCAAATTACGGGGGTACATGCAAACGATCCTATAGCTTAGGTCAGGTACTACCCTTTATGAGTCGGTGGTGGTGCACATGCATTTTATTCAATGCTTTTTTTTACCATTAAAAAAAAAATAGTGATAAAAATTATTACCGTATATATACTAGTGATTAACCTATGTCACTTGAAGACACGACATGTATAAGAAAAAACCAAAAATAAAAAAACTTTGCTTTTTTCTAGAAGGTGGCCGGGATCCACCTTCAATTCAATTCAATCTATAAATCAGAGAAATCATCTTATAATGTTATAAGCATGAGAAGTCCATATCAACCCAATTTCAATACAATTCAATCTATTAAATCAGAGAGTTCGATCATCTTATAACTTATAATAGCTTATAAGCATTAGAAGTTTGACATATCAAGCCTACTTGGGACTCCAAAGTACTTATGAATATCTCACTTTTCTTACATTTCTCGTAATTTTATAGTGTCTTCAATAAGCATTAAAATTATCCTGATATAATAAGGCTAGACAGTTTAAATTACTGGGATACAGATACGGTTTCCGATTCTATATTTCTTTAAGTTAATTGGTTTCTCTCTTTTAATTTAGGGTTATGTATAATGCGAGAGACTACATGGGTCATATATGTTTGACTTTTCTTTTAGTATGTGCATTCAATATGGAGGATTGCCAAGGATGAATTGTTCAGATTCCAATTAATACAATGAGCTTTAAATTACTGTAGATGATGACTTTTTGGGAGTGCTAAATAGCGCCCCCTTTAACATATTATTTAAATATTTTAAGTTAAAATTCACCACCAACTACGTTCATTATAACTAAATTCCTAATTACCTTGCTATCAATTGGCATTGCATGTACCACACGATACGTGCCACACCAATGTAATCGTGTCGCTAGCTGTAAAACAGATGGAATTGAGAATTTGAGATCCATAAAATAGGTATTAAATATGTTAATCATAAATAAAGGACAATTCTATCACCTATAATTGTGCACAACTTGAAACTTTCACTCAACTAATAATATTAGCTACAGTTATTAAATTTCTTCATAGTTTATCCCAAATTTGAATATATTTTCATGATGTTTGAGAATTGGTTTGGTTTTTTTAACACGCGTTTTCTTTGCTGAGCATTATTGACACGAGTCACGTACTCACGTGTGTCGTACATGAGCTACGGAAGATTTTAAATTTGTTGAAATTAAAATTTTACATTAAAATAATATTGCTTCCAAAATTTATAATTTCTTTAATTATTAAGATTCAGTTGGAGGAGTTGAAGTTTTATATCAATCTATGTGACTTGGTTTTTTCTTATTAAAAAAGAAGCCCACTAGAAAACTATTATTTCTCCTAAAATTGTTGAGATTGAAAAGATCAAGGTGATTTTTTTTTTTAAAGGATCAAAGACAAGATCAATTTGTGTGTTGATATACATGTCAACATTTCCGATTGATGTTTTAACATACATATCTACTCAATCTCGAGTCTCTCAACTAAACACAATCTTCAAAAGTCCGAAACAAATTAATTTTCTAATTTTATTTTTAGAAAATAACTAAAAAAAGTTGAAGTTCAAATTATTTGAAAGTATTAA